>JAYECN010461911.1:5045-18914 GCA_035222435.1 Microcambeva ribeirae
TCATTGTAAAGGAGGTAAATTTGGATTTATTTCTTTTTTAAAAAAAAAAAAAAAAAAATCAGAACTTGGAAGAGGAAAGTGTTACTGGTTTTCGATGTTAGAAATTGTATGTATAGTGGAAATGATTCTTTTATAATGCCGTTCTTTGTAAAATAATACCAAATATTATTCTATTGAACATCAAAGACATGATCAGCTGAAGAAAATACAGATACAGACAAAGGATAAGGACACTAAGATCCAATCCATTAAGGAGAAAAGTAGGTTTTGCACAAATTCACCTGGCCATCAACTGGCTAATAGCTTAGATGCTACATGGGCCCTAGGGTAGACAAGTTTAAGCTGAGCATGTTGATCCTCACTCCATCTTCTTAAGAGAGTTAGAAAGCTAATCTATTTATCCAAATTAACTAACTGATGCCAGGAACTAACTATATCGTAGGATTTCCGATATAGTTATCTATATAGCATCTTTCTGGATTTCAAACCTTCTACCCAGTGTTTCAGTATTACTAAGATTTCCCTGCTCAAAAGGAGGTTTGGAAATCTCTCAGTAAAAGGTTTACATGTTTTTACTAGGGAGAAAGATCTATGTCACAGGTTTCAAAGTCAGAGATTTGAACCTTGATTGCTTTCAGTGCCTCTGTAACTCCTTTATGTGGCACTAATTCTTGCCAAAAAAAGTGTCTTCTCTGATTCTATACCCTATTTTCAACTTTTGGTTATCCATTCTTGATGCAGATGAATTTTCCTGTGAAATTACTGGAATAAAATGAAGGCAGATTTGAAAACGAATTGCTTGGAAAAATTGTATGTTTGGGCTCTGCTCTTACAGCTGCCTTTTTTTAAAGTGTTCACCTGGATATGAAAGAAACAAAACCCAATTAAACCCTGGTTTCCTCAGCCTTTGCATCAGATCACATTTGCAGCAATTTTTCTATAGCAGTAATTTCATCCAGCTTATATGAAATTGGGTCAAAGACTGCACATTTACCCCTACAGCTATTTCTGTTCTGTTATAAATACCTCTTCCTTATAGACAAACGTGGTGTGCCTATGTTCAGTTCTGTTCTGCGATGTATGGGCCAGAGAGGGATGAAGTACAGCAGCTGTGTGATCGAGAAACAATTTGTATGTTAGAAAGAACAGAGAAAGCTGTTGTGTTAATAAAACATAATATAAAAAGATAATAAAAAAAGTTGTATGTCTGTATCTGCATAACATTTTACAACTTTCTGCATAAAATTTTCTAACTTTCTAGCTAGATGCAAAGATTATTTTTATTTTTTAGCATTTTTTTGGTTACATTATCCCAACAGCAGCCTGCATCAAAGATGTGACCCGTTGGATGATGTTTTTTGGTAAATGCATTTATAATACTAAAAGTGCATTTTTGTAGTGTGCTTTTTAGATGTCCACTGAGATACTGTTTATCCATTCTTCATTACGTCTAGCTATTTCCTACCAGCAAACTTTGCTATCCCAAACTTCAACATTAGGAGATTGTGTGGTATTGCTTGTTTAAAAGTATTTGGGGAAGAGGTGCTCCTGAGTATTGACTAACCCCTTGATTTAGTTCTTTATATGGAAAATAACCTCTTTGACTGCCAGAAATGGTTTATTCAAAAGATGTCGAAGTTGAAGGCCATTTCAGGTAGGCATAAGATAGTCCTGATTCAGATGTGAACAATAAACTAGCAAAAAGTCATCAAGGGGTGAGGAGGAGAAGAGGGAACTAACATGCATTAGACTTGCTCAACCTCACTGGTAATCTATTTGCCTTTCTCTTTACTTTCTTTTACTTTATTTTCATTTAATTTCAGTAGTATGTAAGGAAGACTCCTCCTTCACCCCACAGCTACTGGTCTACAACCTTGTGTAGTTTAAGTTCGTGTAGCTCCAACTTATGTCTTTGAGACTCTGCCAGCTCACACAATCTGGCACCATTTGCCACTAAAACAACATTATGCCAATAGTGACAGCTTCTCTTTGGATTAAAAGTGATTCTTAACTGGGGCCTGCTATTCTGGGAAAGAGGATGATAACCTATATTTGTAGCCCTGGTAGTATTGCTATTAGACTCATTTTATCATTTGAGTTCAAAGATTTACTTCAAAGCGATGTCATAACTGGCATGATTCTATTTTATTGCTATATATCTGTGTTGTGTATACCTATATATTTGTTTATATATCCCAGCATATCAGACCTTTGAAATAAATGGTTTCCGATGTACTGTACTCCATCAATATAGCAGATATTCTTGTTCTTAGACTACCTTTGAATTCATTTTAAAGCAGTCAGTAAAGCTGTTTGGCTCTGCAGTTTCTGATTTTGTTTACTACTAGTATATTTGTGTTTATGAATCTCAGCATCAGCAAACCACTTTACAAGACTAGGACTAAAGGCAGTTTTATTGATGGTCTCACTGACTACACTGAGGATGCTTTTCCAGAAGCATGATCTCAGCATCTTGATGGATCATTAAAAGCACAGCTTATTGAAAGCCAAACAGGCAACAGCAAAACCATGTCCAGTGTAATATTCAAAATGTTGTAGAAGCTTTACAAGAAATGTTGAAATGTTGAACTCCTATTAGAGTTTATAGGATCAAAAAATCCCACTTACTGTAATAAGAAACTGCATCAAAAATACAGTGAAATAGAAAAGGAAAGATAAAGAGTTTTAAAAAAAATAATTCCAATGGAAAAATCCCTTCTGTTGTTGAACTCTGTGGTTATAGGTGTGTGCTGCTCTGGACCTGTTTGTTCAGCCCTTACAGACAGGTATCAAGAAATGCTGCTTATTGCTTATTTTAGCTTGGTTTAGTTTTTAATTCTATTATTTAAAGAACTCCAGAAAATCCATGACTATTGACTGAAAAGTGATTGTTAAAAGATAGGGTTTGAAAATTGATTTTAAATTGGAATAAACTTATATACACAAAATATTGTTTTCTACAATGGCTGTTAGGACAGATGTTTTTGCAAAGCTGAGCAAGATAAGGGGTTTATTGTATATGTTAGAGGTTAAGGAACTTTTTATTTACTTTTTATTACTTTTAATTTGGCATCCATCTGAGCTGAAGTACTGTTA
Source organism: Microcambeva ribeirae (assembly GCA_035222435.1). NCBI lineage: Eukaryota > Metazoa > Chordata > Actinopteri > Siluriformes > Trichomycteridae > Microcambeva > Microcambeva ribeirae. Next base: position 8,142 of record JAYECN010461911.1, read on the forward strand.
CTTTGACATTCCTAGGGGGGAATGAAATATATTTACCATAGTTTAACTGTAGCTTAATTTCCTTTGGTACACAGTAAACCTATGGTCTCTGGAGAATGTGCTGCTGTTGAACATAGAAAAGCATTAAATAATCTCACAACTTTCAAATTCAAATATTTATGATCAGCAGAGAGACTGCATGGCATTCAGGTCTTTTTTAAGTGCTTATTCTCCTCCTCCCCATATCAAGAAGATTTACATAAGGCTATATGAAAAAGAAAAGCTATTATTAATATTTATTAAGTAACACTGATTGTGCAACTATTACATTTTACCATTTTTAAAAAATATGGAAATTAAGGTAATAATTTGATTTCTGTTAGTGTTTATTACTATTATTTGATCTTTGCACCTGGGGAATCACCACCATGTCCTGGGGCCACCCCAACTTTCTACCCCAAATGCAGAGTACATCACAGCTGCAGCTTGGCGCTGGTTTGCCTCGCAGAGCACCTGCACTCTTGACACCGTGTATGCACTTTTCTAGACATGGCAGGACTGTTTTGGCTAGTGGTGCATGGACTAGAATTGTTTTGTTGTTGTACATTAGTCAACATAAGTTACTCTCCTCTAAGTATAAATGTAACTCTACATCTTCCTGATGTTGTCACTGAAGTTTATTATGTTTCACTGGTGTTCTTGACGTTGATGGGTTTTGGCATGTTATATAGATAAGAAAGCAACAAAGGAGCACAGATGGGTTGAGATTTGGGTGCCTTCTGAGCACAGCCAGGGTGTCAGGACAGCACCAGCCTATTCGTCAGCCTCAGATTTCACCTACAACGTGAAAAGGCTCCAGTCTTTTCACTGCAGCAGTTGCACAATTACATATATAATGTCATGTAAGCAGCCAGCAAAACACAAGTCCTACCTCACAGTCTGAATACTGATAAAATCCATGTGGACTATGTGTCAAAACAGAATGTAAGTGCAGAAAAAAATAATACAAAGGATGTGTTTTGCTTCTATTCTCTTAAAAGCCAAGTAAGTATGGCAATATAGAAATTCATTCTTAATGGCCTTGCATTGGAAAAGAAAAGAGAAGAAAAATATATAATATTGAGAATAGAAAGGAAAACTATCTATGTATTTTTTAGGAAGAATTGTCACAAAACCCTTCCTGTCAGTTTACACTCTTTTTTGCTGTCCGCCAGGAAAAACAAGTCTCAGCTATATACATAGATTAGATTTTATTTCATTCCCTTCTTTTCCAGCATAACTGTAATTCTGGCTGTTCTTACTAAGAGAAAAGTTAGGAAATGAGTTAGCTAAAATATTAATGTAGTGAGTTACATTTACTAAAGTAAGAAAGAGCTTCACATGGTGTTCTAAAATACCGGAATTCAATTCACAGAGTTTGCCAAAGCTCTATTTTTATTTTGTCTTCATCTAATGTTATCAAGGTTGTTCATGTTCCAAAAATGGATGAGCTTTAGCAGTAGTTAGCAGTTGGTAATCAGAGTCAAGAAGAGTGCGGTTTTTAACACATTCAGAATGTTGAATTTCCCCTCCATCTGATGATGATAATTTAACATAAAAAAAAAAAAAATCACAAAATTATGTGGATTTTATAAAGCCTCCCACGCACCTTATGGAATTGAAATTCTGTGTGGGCCTGGAACCATGAGGATGTTCAGTAAGTATGATCTCCAGAAGCATGTTATATTTAAGAAAAAAAATTAAATGAAAAATTAATTGTAACTGTTTTATCCAAACACTCCAATTTCCTAACATTTCAGTTATGCCCATTAGGCAACCATGCCATTTACATTTAACTAAAAATTTCCTGAGGATGATATTTGTAAAGCCTAAATATTTGTTTACTCATTTGGGAAGTTTCTATTATGGGACCATAATAGTACGGTAAATCTTGAAGTATGTCCAAGTAAAGGTCATGCTTTGCTGAAAATTTTTAGCTGAACCTTTCTCATACCAAAAAATATTTAACAGTATTGTCACTATGCATTTTCCTAAGGTCATGTAATTTTCTTTGTGGCGTAAAGACCTGCATTTAACTCTGGATTCACAAGCAGACTTGGCACGCAACCAAGATACATACTATGCTCTACAGATTCACATAAGGCTCACGCAGAAGACATATTGTAGATAAATGTGGGAAATCCTATCTGCTTCATTTCATCATCCAATAAATGAAGAGAGGAAAAAAAAAAAAAAAAGCCATTTTTAGGAAGCTATTTCATGAACATATACTATAAATGTTTTTAGTAGGCTTTTTGGAAGCATGGCAGGTGGGACTCAGAAATTGTTAAAACAAGACAGACATAGCCTTAGCGTGCTCAGCACTGCATCTGTTACTGCATCTTGTTAACAATTTACCTTTATTTACTTTATTCTAATACCATAGAAAGCTATTCATCTTAATTGTACTAGCAATGCTGTACAATGAGATTACCATGCAGATGTGTCAGTATAGTTACAGAAATAATCCTGTTCTTACTGTTATAGTAATTATTTTATTTTTTAATCTCTTCATTATTAAAGGTACAAGCATTACGGAGTCAAGCTGCAAAATCTGCAAAACAGAAAAATGCTGAGGTTTAAGGATGTAGTCCTCATCTCCTATAATCAACCCATTTTAAAATATTGACTATTACTGAGAAGAGAATTCAGATTACTGCTTGTCCACACCATTGCCACGCTATGTTGTGTACGTATTTTGTAGTATGGACCCTGTATTATTTTAAAGGGTAGGCTATAGTTATGAACATAGGGTTAGGCTGTAGTTAGGAATTATGCTATAAAGATTTTTAAGAATCTTTTTTGCACTACATATACATCTTCAGGTTTCATTCATAAATCTCATATAGTAGCAATGTTTTATGAGATATCGTTATAAGAAGCACTAAAAAGATACTGTTACTGTGAGCAGATTTTGCCAAAAGCTTCCTGAAGAAGTCAATCATGTAAAGAAAAAAACAGAAATATGTTGCTTTAAAAAAGACTTTTATATAAAAACTATCTTCAGAAATACTATGTGGGGTGTTATCTTCCTAAGGTATACGCCTATTGATAAGATATTTTTATCATATACAGCAGTCTAAAAGGAAATTTTGCATATTCCTTTCTCATTTCTGATGGCAAATTAAAATTTGGTAAGATTCTATATAATATCTCTCATCACTCTGTAGAATAATTTAAAGACCAGAAGTACGTATGGTTTTTTCTTCCTTATGATCTAAATTTGACTATTGGAGTTGCTTTCACACTGTTGTTTTCATAAAGTCAGAAGATCATTGTCCAAAACTCACTTAAATCACCAGTAGCTTTCAGTTCAAGGAAAGTTCAATTAAATCCAAAATACAAGGCTGAAATATAGAGAGAATATTGGCTTCTTGCTAATAAATTAAAACAAATAGTATTTGTTTTTTTCATATCTTTTTCATTAGTTCCTCTCATGAATGGTGAGTAAACGGCAGATGAGAAATTATAAGAAAACACATTTTGCAAAATGAAGCAACAGTTGCAGTCAAAGAATTGACTGTACTAAAAATTAAGCAACGAAGAAACCAAATTGTGAATGTTAAGATCTGTGATGCCAGTATGAAAGACAGCATGGGCTTGCCAACACTGAAGAGACAGCAGAAGGTTAGACCAAATTATTAATGTTGGCACTCACCAGGCAAGCTAAGTGAGTATAAAGCAAAAGAAGATGAAGCTGACTATCAAAGATTAGTAAAATTCCTCCTACTGCAGGCTGAAGATACAACTTTCCTCACCTCCACTTAGGCTAGATGCTAAATTTTCAGATGATGATGGTATTGCCTAGACTTGCTGTAAAGAAAGCTTTATCTATAGTGCAATTTAACCTATCCAAAGTTAGACATCATGCAAAACACCTAACTTCTAGTTTGCTAGAGGTAAATGGGAGAATGCCCATCTTAGACATCTCTACATGAGGAGCTAGATCTGAACCCACGTACTTCAATCTTATTTTGCTATTACACTTTGTACTATTCAATCTTACTTTGCATTACTATCTCCAGACTTTTATTCTCAAAATGTCTTTTTTGTTTTTCATCTTTAGGGTGTTATTATCTGTTATTATAAAACTAATCAGTGTTTTGATTTCTGAAAATAACATGGAGTATATAGTGGAGATATTCCAGCCAAAGAATTTAAATTGCTTTCTTTAAGAGTTGTTCATTAGATGTAATGTGCCTGCAAGTAGATTATACTTTCGGATATTTGGGCATGAAAACACATTTTTTACTTAAAGAGAATTTTCTATTCTGGAAGTGAGTGAAAAGAATTTAAATAAGACATATAAAGATGGTTAAGAACCTTAAAGAGTTACCTTACTAGGGAAGCATTGAGTTTTATCTTTATTTTGACTCTTAAAATGTTATATATTTTATTATTCTGACTTCTTTTTGAATTTCAAATATGTTAGTGTCCCTGATTTGAATAGGAATGCCTGTTATGGTCAGTTCAAATGTAAATTGCTAAGGAAATGACAGCGTGGAAATTCTGCAAAAGTAAGAATGCATAATTTTGAGTGTTTCTATTTTATTCATAGATATTCTATGCGAAGTCCAGGTCTGAGTGGATAAGGAGTAGAATACAATTGTGCAAGTATGTTAGATGTACCCGGGAGTGTACATAGCACTAATGAAAGTGGAAAATTAAGCTCCTAACATTATAAATATATACCTTCTGCCACAATTATGCAAAGATGGAAGTGGGTTATGCCCTTTTATCAGCAGGGAATGTTGCTCTAAAGAGACAATTGAACATGGCTGTAGAGCACAGAAATCTGAACACCATACAAACTTTCTTTCCACTCAAATAATAAACAAATGAAGTCAGAATACGTATCACTTTCATTAAATTAATGCCTAAGTGTTAATAGTAGGAATGTTTCATGCTCCCTGCCATGCACAAACAAGAAGGACTGTATATCAGAGCTCAGCAATACCAGAGCAATGTAGCTCTAAGGCAACTGAAAAGTTGGATTAAAAATGCTGTGTTGCTGCTTGAGCAACAATGGCCACTGTCTTGATATTACTATAAATAGTATTCTGGCTTGTCTTCTGATTGCATAGGTTTTACAGATACCCAAGGAAATGTGCTTTTAGATAAAACTTAATATGCTTTATTTATTTTCAGCTAGTTAGATTTTATTTAATTAAATGAATTATGTGGATGTTTTTCAATTGTCAAAATGCCAACAAGGATATACAGGGCTTTGGAAATCCTCTATATTTTTAGAACAAAATCGACTTTGTTTCTTATAATGAAAATTTTCAAGACAGAAATCTTTAATATGCTCAAGGACGTCTTGATATGGCTACTTTTAATTAAGCACATAAATTATTAACATTTTGAAAACTGGGATAAATTCTTTGCATAGTATTTTTAGCATGTCTGTTTCTAATGAGTATTCTTTCTTGACAGATAATTCTACAGACAGACAGATAAGGTAAGTGCTAAGGTATTAAAGGAAAAAAAAAACACTATATGATTTTTCTAATGAGTAAACAGGGCCTTTGACACAGTAAGTTGATAGTGTTAAGTACCACCTAGGATGAGGACCATAACATGTACTTAAAAATACTGAAGTACTGTGTGTGTTTATGTGCATTTAAATCAGATTTTTTTTAAATTTATTTTTCTCACGTATAATGCAGCTCATACATTTTCCTGTGAGGAGTTTTAGATAGAGAAAAAAAAGAAAGTAAATTAGCCACAAAAGTCTATTCAAATAAAGAAAAGAGATGCAACTTGTAAGTCCAGAACAGTAAACCAGTGTTGACGTTTGAATCTTATGCTAGTTTTCTCAAGGAAGACTCTCAGTGGATTTGACAAAATGTGTCATGTGGTCTAAAGCCTAGGAAACACAAAGGCTGTTTTAAATAAATGTTCATAATGAATTTCAGCACTTTTGATGGTTTTAAAACAAAGTCTTTGGTTATATATGTATATAACTGTATTATATGCATTTTATATAAGCTACGGAGTAAATAGGTATGATGTAAATTACACCTGGCAATGTGTCATATCACACAATATTAAAAATATCTGTCCCCAGAATGTACTTAATATTCTGCTGTGTTTTGGTATTGTTAGAACAAGCACTCTGTGAAAGTGAACTAATTAATGTCTGCTTGATTTATGGGTCTTAAACTGGGAGGCTGCAACCATAAATAGTGTGGAGGGTTTTGACTGTGAGATGATGCCAAGTGTTCCCCTTCTAAAAATTAGATCTCACTTAAATGGCTAATATTAGGGAAATAACACATCATTTTTAATTTCATTTTCACTCTTTTCTCTATTATGGATCATATGATCTATGACAAAGAGCTCTAATAATGTGTCACACATTGAACTCGATGAATTTTACTAAAATATTATCCACAGTTTTCTTCCCCAGTGGGTCTCTAATTTATATCAGCTCATTCAGGAATAATGTAGTGCTACTTTCTTCGCTGTCTCAGTGTCATCTCTGGTTCTGTTATTTTCATAGAGAGCATTATGTTGTTGAACTGAATAATAATGAAGTGAATGGTGTTTAAGATGAATTTTAGAATTAGTACACTAGCCTTGCCAAAAATGTTTTAGTTTTCTGTCATCATCATCTTTTTTATAAAGCTCAGTATAATTTCGGCAATACTAGAAAGCATTCTCCTCATCCTCTCATTAGCGTGGGATAAAGATCAACAAATGCATACATTTCCCATGTGAACATATATTTATATTCATACATACCTATATGGAGAGAGAGAGAATGAATGAACACTAGTTGTGACTTACTCTAATCTTAGTTTTCCTGAAGTTCTTGATCTCATTACCACCACCCAGTGGACAAGCTTGGATCTAATGCCAAGTCCTGAACTTGAGGACTTCCTCCTGTGGAAATATCTTCCACTGAAGTAAATGAATCAAAGCTCACTGGAGGTGAGGGTTTTTCTCTTGACTTTCAAATGCTTTTGATGAATTCATTAGGCTACAGATCTTGTAACTCTAGAAAACGCTGCATAGACATTAGCAAGGAAAATAATATACTCCTGATAAATGGACACAACTCATCTGCTACTCTAGATCTCAATATATATACTTTTCATATTTATTCATTTATTTGCTTTTGTTTGCTGGGTCTTCTCTTTGATGGCTCATCTATTTTGGTTGCAAGCATTTAACTTCTTAAGCATCTTTGAAGTGTTTTATTTTTTAATAGAGCAAGTTTTAATTGGTTAAAATTAAAACGTAATTAGTAAAAATTTTAATTGGTAAAAATTAAAACCTGATGCTCATTATTTACTCAGCTTCCTTTTTAGAAAAGTACAAGATATTGAAGTCTGCTTGAAATCTCCTGGGATATTGCTTATGGAATTAATGTCCCGCTGACTTTAAAACTGTGCTAGCTATGCAATTTGCATTCAGGATTTTAGGAGCTTTTTTCTGGACATGCTGAAGAAGCTGATTCTCAGGAAGTGCACAAATTCTGTGGTCTTACTACATTTCATTTTGAGTTATTTTAGGGGAGCAGTATATGTTTTACTGATTTTTTTCAATGCTACAACTGAAATAATGTTCCTTGCACTGTTGCACTAGATTGCTGTAGGAGTGAAGCTGAAAAGGACTTTTATATAGCAATCACTTGTTAAAAATGAAGGTTTTGCAGCCAGTGAAGTTGCGCTTAAGTACTTTTCCTACCTTCATTTGTTACCTGTTTTAATCTGATTTTATTTACTATATTCCATTTTGACTTGTCTGTTTAGCTTGACTAGATGTTAGGAACTTCAAAATCCATCATAGCTTGTTCTTAGCTGTCTTTTATAAGGTGATGTTGAAGGTGTCCATCTGATTTTCCTGTAGTCACTCTTCAAGTGTAGGTGATGGAGGATTTGCTTGTGAGACTGGTGCTGTATTGTTTAACACAGTGTAGTAAATTATACTTTTAGTGTTTGCAATGGCCAATAGTTGCTTATGATGGGGACTGTCTCACCTTGACTGGAGCAGCAGGTGTTTTACAACCCTTGTAAATGCCTCCCTCTACTTAACTCTTTCATGATGCTTTGAATTTTTGTCACATATTCTCCTAAAGCTGTAGCTGCAGAACTGCGTGGAAGTTGGAGGGGCGGAGGAGAGGTTAGGGAAGGAAAAAGGCAACAGGCTCATTCCAGGAGTTTATATGAGCGGGTGGAAAATCTTGCAGGATGAACGTTAAGAAGAGAATATAGAGAGAACAGTGTGTTTGATTCATAACAGACAACTTTTTCTCCCAATAGCATCCTAAGCGGAAATACCAGCCCGAAGCTGGGTCGATCAGGCACACGTGCGAGCAGACGGAGCCAGCCTGGAGGGAGCGGGGCGGGTGCACGTGCCTGAGCATGGGCAAGGGGCAGGCCAAGATCTTCCTGTGTGCCACAGAGCTTAGTGCCACCATCACACCCAGGAAGATGCTACTGTTTTTCCTAAGCTTCTGCAATACCAGCCCTCCACTCAGCCTGTACGCCAAAATTGGGAGCCTGCTTCCTGTATTCTCTGTGTATCTATATCCTCTGATACAGGGCAGGATGCACTGAAGACCTGGGGTGTAAGAGTGTCCCAGTTTCCCTTTTTCTAGTCTCACCACACTCACACAGGGTGCGTGGATGTGTAATGCAGTGCCTGAGGTATACTACACAATAAGAGCATCTGAAAGGTAAAGAGAATGGTCTATTTTTCCTTCGTCTGAATGTGAAGATGAAAGATATTTGAAGAACAGGGGAAAATGTGGGAGGCTAAGTGAAAGAAGTAGGAAAGGAAATGAAGGAGAGCAATAAAAGGAGACTGAAAGTATCGGAGGTGGTGGAAAGGGTACAGAGGTAGGTCTCGCGCATCAGATTACGTACAGGGGGAGACTCTTTGGATAAACTGAGTTTTATTAAATTCAGTAGGAATTGCCATGGAAGCTGACTTGGGTTTCTTGTGACTTTCTGTACAGATGTTTCCGTCTGCCCATGATGGATGTGTTTCAGCAGGGAGTGAAATGATTTCTCAGAATATATTGCCATAGTATTGTATAGTCTGTGATGTGCTTTAAGGACCATTTAACAAAAGGGGGTTGTTCATACCATTAAATATTTTCTTCTAAATTATGCTAGGACTGTTTCTTGAATGATGAACATTGTTAAATTTTAAACTGCAGACTACGGAGTATTATATTTGTCACTGGCAGAAAAACAGTCTATCTGAATGAATGTACTTCTTTCACTTCCAGAAAGTGTCTCAAATCCATATCCTGTTTCTTGAGCAGATATTTCCAGTTTTGTATAGGATTTTTTTTCTTTTCAAATAGACAGTATCAAGTAAAAAAAAAAAAAAAAAAAAAGAAAAAAAAAAGAAGTAAATCAGCAACACTGGCTATTACTTTATGGCAGAAATTTGAATAAATAGCAGCCTAACTGCACAGATCAAGAACCAGATATTTACTCAGAGAAATAGGACAGAAAATGTCGGTGGAATATGACAGACACAGAAAGAGGCAAGATTGATTGCATGTAGGAGTCATAGGGTTAGGGACTTTTGAAGTTAGCAATTTATTAAAATATTAAAAAAAAAAAAAGATATGGGAAGTAAGAAGCATCTAAGCTTGAAACAGCACGCTGTGGCGAGGCAGAATGAGACTTTGAAAAAGTAAAGGATTAAAGGAAATCACAAAGAAAACTGGAGGTAGGAGTATCAGAGCAGCCAACCAGAAGAAAGAGGAATGGAGCACAAGCATATGGCTTTTATACCATTTAATACCATTCATTGTTTATTTATACAGGGCTTTGGAGGAATGGAGTGGCTTTGTTTAACAAGGCTTTTATCTAATAGAAGAGGACAACCCTTGTCTTCACTAGCAGAAGCTGTAGTAGCTTTTAAAGTTATTTCGGGTACTCTCATTTGTTGCAGAGCAGAGCACTGATCCTTCACACTTGCGCTTGGGAGTGGATTGCTCCTCTCTTGCTTCCACCCAGCTACAGCAGGAAGTTCACCACATGCTCGTAATGTAGCCAAGAGCATGTGCGTGGCGTCCGCATGCCTCTGAAAGGCCCGAAAGCAACCATGCGGTACTGAGAGTGTGCATGTGTGGGTTTTAATAGTTAATTAAATATGGCAGGGATATGTAATGAAATGGTCAGTGCAGGAATGCGCCATTCCCCCAACCGCGAATCTGGGGAGTGAATTTTCTGCAAGAAGTTTCACGTCCAGGCAGCTTCCTGACACCGGTAACATTATACTTAGAATCTGGCTAATATTGTTGTTCTAGCCCAAGTCTGGGAACGTTTTAATTCTTACTCCCAGAAAGGAGTTACATAAATTTCTTTTCATTTTTGTTCTCTTTTCTCCGTCTTTGCAATATACTGGCACACCTAAGCTTAGGAAATTTTTGAAAGAGAGAAGCTCACTGCCTAAAAAGACCTCCTGGCTGAACCTTCCAGATGACATTTTTTTTTCCATTGCCGCCACCACCACCAACGAAGTCTCCACCATAATCTTAGAGTTTCCTGCAACTTCAAACCACTGAGAGAGCACCAGTGTTATTTACACCTGTGATCCAGTGTTATTTACACCTGTGATCCCATCAAAAACTGGAACTGAGCCTTAAATCACAGAATCACAGAAAGGTTATGGTTGGAAGGGACTTCTAGAGATCATCTAATCCAACCCCCTGCTCCAGCAGGGACACCCAGAGCACGGGGCACAGGGCGGCAGCCAGGCGGGTTTGGGAGATCTCCAGAGAAG
>JAYECN010461922.1:0-18914 GCA_035222435.1 Microcambeva ribeirae
GCTCATATATATATATATATATATATATATATAAACTGAACCTGCCCAAAGGTCTTTTGTTAAAAAATCTGAACTAAACTGAAGCACATGTTTTTAATGGTATTTCTGTATTTCTGTTTCAGAAGCTCAGAAACCCCAATGATTTGTATTTTTTTTTATCTTTGTACGTTTTTGTCTTGGATATGAAGACAATTTTTACTATGAAATAATTAGTCTGATGCTTACATATGCTTAATAGACAAAATCTGAAGTACCGAAGAGCCACCACAGCTAATTGTGTTGTGCGTGGCTTCGATGATCATTAGATTTTTTTTTTTTTTTTTTTTGCACAAACAGCAATATCGTCTGTATACAGCAAATGGAAAGTTGAAGACACTAGCTATATAAGCAGATATGATTTGTGTGCTTCATAATTTCTGAAACTGTGAAATATGATACCTGAATATTTACAGTGCTCATTTAGAAGCTTTAATCTGTTTCTGTCTCCATACAGAAAGTCACATACACAAATAAATAAATAAATATGTGTATATATATATATATAATGTGATATCAGATATACTGGAGAAGATCCATTCTAATTAAAGATGAGTGAGTCCAGCTCTACACCAGTATAGCAACTGATGCAATCTGCAAAACGAAACAGCTGAGGCAGAGTGGTTATGATAAGTCTTCAAATCCATAAAAGGTTGTTATAAAGAATGATCAGTTAACTTTCAACAATTACATCTTACCTCAGTGGTAAGACAAGTAGTAATCTACGTATTTGCAATAAAAAAAAAAAAAAAAGTCAAATATAGAAACGTTTCTGACTAAAAAAACAGTACTGGAACAGGTTGTTCAGTGAAATTAAAGAAGAATCAGCAATGGATATTTTTTAAGAACATGTTAGACAAGTATCTGTCAGTAACCGTCTATGCAAAATTGATCCCTTACAGAGCAGCAGGATAGATTAGGTGACCTCTTAAGGTCCCTACCAACACAACATCCTTGTGAAGTTCTGATTGAAAGGAGTCCAATACAAATATTTCTCAGACTTTTTTTCTTGTTCACATAGTTGGTTACTTTATGCTTCTGTGAAAGAGCAATGAACTGGAAGGAACTGACAGCAAATGTTTTAATTTAGCAGTTTGGGGGAAAAATATTTGTGCTTATTTTGATGTCTGTTACTGGCAGAAAATATAAATGAAAAGCTGCCAAAAATCTCTTTGAGACAACTTCAGCCAAGTAATTCTCAGCACTTTCAATATGAGACATATGATTGCCTCTGCACCAATCTTTGAGCCCTTTATTGGTATATTTTGCATTAGCCACCCAGAAAATCTGTTTTGATATATGTATGCACAAAGATAGAGATGCATACATGCACACACACACATTCTAATTGCCTTGGCTTTCCAGAGTCAAACTGAAACAGGATTTGGCTTCTATTTTATGATAAAAGTGCAAAGATTTTCATTTAGGACCAGTTGCAAAGGCCTAGGATTAAGACAGTGGTCATATATTTTTATTATGCTTATTAAACTGCTGTATTAAATAATACGTGTTTTGCATACGTCATTTCAGATTATAGTTAAAATGCATTCCTACTTGCATAATTACATTAGGCATTGTTTTAAGATGGCATGACAGCTCTTTAATGAAGAAATGTACGCCAAGTGGTTGCAGAAAAGCTGAAAATTACTTTTCCACATATGTTTTTTTCAGCATAAACTATGTCAGTGGACTGAAGACTTGGCAGCCAAGGGTTTAAAATTCAGGATGACTTCAAGCATGTTATTTCCATCTCTTGTGTTGGTGGTAGTGGTGAGAACAGTCAGATTGGTAGGGGACCTGTACTCTCCAAAATGAAAACTGTAGGATTCCTCAGCACCTTACATTTACCAAGCAGAAGAATCCGTAGCATATACATAACAGCCAGGAAGAATATAATCATGGATGCTTGTTTGGATATCTCTGCAATAGCCAGACTGATGGACTTCCAGCTCCTGGATAAGATCAAGAACATTCAAATGCCAACTGGATATGATTTGAAGGTAAAAATTGTGACAAATTTGGAAAAGCCCAAGGATATTTGAATCCTGTATAAAAAACTAATACAAGGACCAGAAGAAATCTGAACCACAGGCTTCCTGGCTCTGTTTTCCAGCTAGTAAGACCAACATTGCCTAAATAGAAAAGAGTTTGACAATAATAATTCTTTTGAGCTTCTGTTATTAAGAACTATGATGCCACTGACTGTGGCACTTTTTTTTTTTTTTTTCCTTCCCTAGGGCCTTAGGATGCCAGGAATTGATCGAAGTTACTTAAAGTGTTACAGTAATACCTTAATCACTTGCTCTCCTTCTCTTTTCCTACCTTCATCAGCTCTGAAAACAAGGGTAGACATAACATGATTTTCTCCTGAGAATCTTACAAAATTGTTTTAAGGATATTTTTACATACCTATTTTCTCTATATATTTTGATTATGCTTGATTGCTCACTCTTCTTCTGCTTTTAAAGGGGTTATTTTTCTTTCTGCCTAACGCTTTTTCAGAATTGTAACTTCATGAGCGTGCAGTTAACCTGTCTTTGTATATCTGTGAGTTTTGATTAATGCTTCCCACTTCGATTGTTGGTTTATAGTCAGTGATGCCAACAGCTACGTTACACTTTGGAAACTGACCCTTCCATGTTTCAAGTTTAAAACTAGCCAGTGGCATAATGTATTTGCTCTGAAGAAATGAAACTAAATAAAAAATAGCATTATTATTTGGGATACAAATGACTTTTAGATTATCTGTTAATCTTTTTTTTTTTTTTTTTTTCATTCTATTAATGGGAGTAAAATAATATTTGAGTATCACAGTGTCAAGCATGTTATTATTATACAGTGGATACCAATTGAAACAGTTCAGGTAGTCTTTAGGCAATTGTTATACTCTGTGCAATTAGCTTTGAAACCTTCTCAGAATCTCTTAGTTCTACAAGCTGTGCCAGAAACAGTAAGAATAAAGTACATCGAGATGGGAATATTTGGGAACAGCACTGACGTGGACATAAGGCAACAGCAAGAGATTTTCAACAAATACTGTACCAGTATGAATGAACATTTTGTTCTCAAAAATGTTGTTTCCAGGAACAATAGTTAGTATAAATTTTGATAATAATCTTGAAAACTTTGGTGTTGAAGCCTGTTCCGCTAGCGGGAACACACAGCAGGAGTATGTGTTCCTTTTCAAAATTCTGTTCAACTAAAGGTTAGAAGCAACTGAAAAAAAATCTGAAAAAATAACACCCACATATTTACACACACTATAGAACAGGTTAACAGGATCTAGGATCTCACATTGCATAATCTTACTTACATTCATGTTAGTGATGATTTTCATGTCATAGAGTTTGAAGACTAAGACTCTTAGTAAACTCTGGTAGATGCTGATATGTATCGGTAGTACAAAGTCTTTAAAAGTATTGTCAGTCTTCAGTGTATGACGTCATGGTACTTCTAATAATTTAAGTTATTTTGAAAATCAGCAATGTCCTCACAGAGGAAATGTTTTTTATTTTTTTTGTTTTTTTTTTTTGGGGGGGGGGGCACTAGCACTTTACTAGAATTTTTGCACTAATCTGTTGCTAATTTGATTTTGCTCAAACAGGACTATGCCATTGCAGTACTGCTGAACTGGCTGCAACATGACATAATATTAACATTATCTTTCTTCTCTTCTAGGGTCTTCATGTCAACTATAGGAGGAAAAATGACACCTGAGCCTGCAAAAAAATCAGTGATACAAACATAAGAATGATCTTATACTAAATGAGTGCTTGGTATCATGTGGTTTTTGTGTTTCCAGTCAAATAGTAGGAATACTGAAGCAAGATTTGCTGTATTGTCAAGGCATGGCCTGAGGTTTTTAAGTAGTTTGATTAGAAGATTCATACTGTCACATAACAGGATCTGTTGAATGTGATGAAAGATTAGTATTTCACACAATGATTTGCAAACATTCATAATCTGGTAGATTTGAGTCTTCTCTTATCTTTTTTCTCGTCTCTCTTTTCTCTCTTCCCTTGCTTTTCTTTCTCTTGTTAGCCCAGTGGGTTAGAATAGGTAATCTGTAAATAATACTATGATATCTTCTGCACAACATGAATTTCTAAGGAAACAACAACATCATACTTCTCATGCTAAAGCTATTCATAGTATGTCTAGAATATGAAAATGAAAAGCTTTGTTTTGAAACAGTACTCTTAGCGCAGTAAGAATTATAAATATGGACAAATCTCAGAATGTTTCATAAAATGAAAACTGAATCTAGGAGCTTTAGTCAGATATTTTCATCCCTTTATATTTCTGGCATATTTCTGATTCAACTTAGGAGTGGATTTCAGAAAAGGATATTCAAGTAGGGAAAAATAATTTGATGATTCAGTCAGGTGTAGATAAAAAAGAGATTTTTTTAATAGGAAAAGTCATGCTATCTTTCAGGACAGGAGTTTAACACCGAACCAACCCTAGTAAATGTCATATACTACCAGACGCCTATAGAAGCAGCCAGAAAGCTAGTTGCTTTAACTACAAAGAAATAGGAAATGAATACTTGGTAGATTTTACCTATGTGGTGAATGATTCTTACTTAAATATATCTATATACATCTCCAGTTGTTTGTAAGGACTGCATGCAATTCATTCCCCCTCACCTCCTTTTCTCTTCTCCCTGCCAAGTGATTTTTATGAATAAAGTTCTATCACATTTAGCAATAATAGGAAGTGTGCCTGCTATCATGTGGCATGGTATCACATCTTTTTCCCCTGCCTATACTTGATTTTTCTCTATATTTGCTTTGCTTATTATGTAAAATCTACTACATTTTTTGGGAAGCAATTTTGACAGATGCTATAAAAAGTAATACTCATGTTCTTTGATTAAATATATTCTTTAGAAAGATTAGTTAAACTTATAGTTTTATAGTCTATATTATCAAGATCATTTCACAGCATACAGTCATATATTCAAAAGCAGACACCTAGTCTATGATGTTATTGGTCATTTTTCCCCCAGGTTGAGACCTTTGTGGGGAAATAAAAAAAAAAATAGGTCTTCCACCCTTGTGTTGAAGGACCACAGAGTTAGACTTAAGAGTTGTGAATCCTGCATTTGAAAGGCCGCCAATGATCTTGTTCCAAATGACAGTAGCAATGACAAGATTATACAGACATATGACCAAATTCAAGACAAATACAGATTTAAAAATCCTTATCAAGGCTTAAACTGATTTGAGTGCAAATAAGAAACCAACAGTCTTTAGAAAAGTCAGATGCAGCAGTCTGACTAATAAGCTGCCTTGCTGACCAAGAATACTGTGATTATGTATATATATGCATATATATACAGATAAATAGATAGATAGATAGATAGATACATACATACATACATACATACATAGATATCACACTTCAAAGAATCAGGAGGGTGTCTGCAACAAGTCAGAAATTGGTTTTTGACCCTTCTGGCTGAAATAAGCTTTCAGGATTCCCACCTGTGGTTTCTTTTCTAAAAGATTTGATGATAACAAGAGATTTTTTTCTTCTTCTTTTGTATGGAAGAAACTTCTCCCCTTTTTTTATTGGCTATAGCATTGCTCAAGCCAGCTCTGTCCAGTATTACCCTGCAGTAGCAAGAACAAATACTCTTTTTATTATGTTTCTCGGCATTGCTCCTTCTGCTAAATTATCAACCTGGGGAGTAGAAATTAAGTTATCATTGCACATGAGTATATACTTGTATAGACTATAAGATTAACATATTTTTTTTCAGTATTGAATAATTTCAATGTGAATGATATTTAATTTTTGAAGAAATGTGTTGTCCCTTCTAATACAGGCCAATGATTTCAGTTAATACTTTCCCGAGGTAAGTGAAATACTGGGGACATTGCAGTTTTTAAAGCTTGAGGAAAAGCCTGATTAGAAAGCCCTGTGACTCTGGTCCCTTTAAAATGAGTACTGCCAATCCTAAAAAATCTCTCATGTCTGGCCAGCCTCAAATCTTGTATTTTTTTTTATGTGCAAATGAAAGCAAAACTTAAGAATCACAAGCCTTTTACTCTATATTTGAGAGACAATGAACATGTAAAGTGATTTTTCTAAAAATAGTAAGGTATTCTGAGTAAAGCCTATATGATGCTGAGGTCAGAGGATCTCAACATGCTTAAGATGCTCAACACTTTACAAAAGTAAGTATCATGAAGAGTCCTGGTGTGGAATTGGTCTTAGATTAAATCATAAACTTAGGTCATAAATTGTAAAGAAAATACAAATAATAAGAAACACCAGAACTTTCATTTGTTTGGTAAAGGATGATTGAGCAGAAGATTGGAAGTCATGGCTAAGGCAAAATGATTGGATGTCTTCCTAACAGGATGCTGGGATTTTTTTTTTTTTTTTTTCCACAGTTGCACAAGTCTGCTCTTGTTCACCTTTTCCCTTCCCCCAGACTTTCATTTCTGCCAACAGGTTCCCATAAACCTGCATTTCTAGTTTTTGGCACATTGGGTGTGAATATTGTCAAGAAGACTCTGGAAGACCTCATAGTATGATGCCGGTTAATTTTGATGGTGTTTTGATGATGATGTTTGATGATGTTATTGTAGTTCCAAGATTCACCAGGGTTATTCCAGATGCAGAGTGGAATTTACTGTCTGGATAGGGTATAGATGCACTCTTCAACCTAGATACAGTCTGCTATATTTGAGATGAAGAGAAATTCCTTGCCCTCTCTCTTATGGCTCTTTATTTATAACTTATAAGGAGTACAGTGTTTTGGAAAGAGAAAACTTGTTTTAAAGTCATTTCATTTGCTAGATAGAGAATTCATTATTCAAAAAAATTTAATTTTACTGGAAAGTTAATCAAGAACTACTCTACGATGGTAAATTATTATGTTAACTATTAATAGAAAAATACTTAAGAAGCATCAGCAAACTTTAAATTGTATATGGCATCATAAACCTGCCTGAGAATATTTAAAATGTGCAAAATATCATCTCCTGTACAGGGTTTATGACTGCATCATGGTACAGAGCAGGCAACTTTAGTGTGTTTTGAGTGAGATCAAATACAGTTCCCAAGGAAGTCCACAGAAAAACTCCCACTTACATTACTGAGAGCAGTAGCAGGCAGTCCTAAATTAGTAATAGCTGATGTGTCATTAGATTTATCTTCTGCAGCCTCGGACCACTTCTGTGTGGCATGATTCATTGCAGGTTCCAACATAAATAATGGATTCAGGAGAAACTGGTAGTTAGACAACTTGCAATGGCTGGAATCTGTGTTCTGCTTCTTGTTCTTTTCTTGAACTGTGGGCATCAGGTTAACAGTAAAAGTACTGTTTAATTTCCCATCTCCTTATGCATATTTTATCGAGTATTCCCTCCTCCAGCCACAGACACTCTTTTCTCCTGCATCTCCATACTATGATAAACTAAAAATCAGAAATTAGATCTTTCTTTCTTTAATCTTGCCCTGCAGTAAGTTCCTAAGTTTTGTTACCCAAGTGTTGAATTCAGCACTAGAGATGGCTAAGTTTAGTGCACAATAAAGTGATTTTCATGTTGCTGCGTGCTGACTCCCTGTAAAGATAACTAAGCATAGGTTAGCATGGTTTTCAGAGACATGACTTGCATCAGAATCCGATGTCATTAAATAAAATTTTGAATGAAGTTCAAAGCACAATTAATGACCATAGAATTCTGCCAGAAGCAGTAACTACTTAGCTGAATGAGACCATGTTGATTATGCAAAAACAGCCACACTCGAAATCTCATCTATTGTCTAAAATGCATTTCTATTATTATTTATGTTATGATACTGATCAAAACGGCAGTCTTATTATGCTACATACTGTACAAACACAAATTACAGGATTACAGTATAATTTAAAAGAAGGTGCAATAAGTAACAAATCACAGAAAGATATCTCAGGTCTGAGGAATTTTTGTGCATATGTGGTTTATTTATTGTCTAACAATATTTATACTCCTTACAATCCATATGAATTGAAGGATGTCTTGAAGCTGAGAATAGTGAGCAAACAACCTTCTACCTCAATCCTAACAATTAAATTAAAAGCTTTGCCCTGTAAGAGCTCTTGGTATTGAAATTGTATTTTATAAAGGAAAAGATTAACTTTCTGGCTGGCCTGCCAAAGTAGTGCCCATGACACATCACAGTGGGTTATATTTTCCCAGTCCTTTGCAAAACTGGAAAATCTTGTACAAAACCTTCAATTATTAATTGTAAGGTACAGCACAATCGGTGATATGCAGATAATGGTGTATCAAAATACTGAGCACTGAAAGAACTTCAGAGAAGGAGAAAACACATAAGTTTCTGCTTGAAAAGGACATATTTTAAAAGTATTTATAAGAAGCCATTCCCCAAACTAAGCCTGTTATTTCTGTTCTTACCTGTTTTTTTGGATACTATCCTAGTTTGTTCCTTAAAAAAAAAAAATCACTTCCACTTCCTTTGTGCCTTTGTGTCTAGGAAACATAAACCTGTAAAGGAAATGATTTATTGCTTATATTAGGCAAACAGTTAATTCATCTAAAATTGCTATTATATACATAAAGCAATCAGAAAAAAAAGAACAAAACAAGACAAAAAAAAATAGAAAGGAACAGCCAAAGAACTTATTTGTGACAGTATCTTCCTGTAATTACAGAGACCTGACAATTTAGTTCCAAGATGAAATCTATACCAGTCCTTCTAGGTGCAACCAAGTAAACCAATTTCCAACATAACCCTTGCATTTTACCTATCAGTACAATATGTCACAAAGCAATCTTCTACCAGAAGAATAAATATAAAGATAATGATTTCCATTTACATCGCATAGGTCAGCAGGTCTGACCCTTAAAATATACAGTTCTGTGTATATAAGTTCTGTTTCTGTTTCTTTAGAAGTACAATGAACCAGCCTGAAATGTT
The DNA here is from genome assembly GCA_035222435.1 of Microcambeva ribeirae. NCBI lineage: Eukaryota > Metazoa > Chordata > Actinopteri > Siluriformes > Trichomycteridae > Microcambeva > Microcambeva ribeirae. The sequence continues at coordinate 8,977 of JAYECN010461922.1, forward strand.
GTAAGAGGCCTTGAACTTTCCTTCTGAAGGATCTGTATGCTGTCCCTAGGCTGACTGTGCTGCACCCTGTCCAGTGATGGTGAATATCCATCTTACTCAATGTTTTCATTATAAGTTTTTTTTTATTTATTTATTTTTATTCAGCAACACAGTACATGTAAAAGGCCAGAGAATGAACTGGGGTTGGTCTCAGGAGATACTAGTACACTCCTTTTTGCTTCATACTTTCCTATAGCATCCTCTCTCTGGGTGCTAGTCAAGAAGTTGGAGAATTATGTACAGGGAAAAATATTCAGGCATTAATTTTTAAATGGATACACTTTGGTGAATTACTGTTGAGAAAGTATGTCTCTGTCCAGCAAAAACATTAAGGTATGTTAATCTATTGTTCTCTTTGCATTTGAAACCTAAATCTCAAAGATCCTTTTCCATTGGATCTTCTTTTTTAGAAAGCCAGTGAGATGTTGTTATGCTTTCCTTACCCAGGAAAAAAAAACTTTAGTTTTTCCAAGCGTAAATTTCCAAAATAATTAATGGCAGGTACATATAATAAATCTTCAGTATTTATTCAGCAAGACAATGTGCATGTGGAAGTGAGGTATTGACACTTATCATTAACTACTCCCTTTCTCTTCTGTGTTAAGGACCATTTGGAAATATAGCCCAGAATACTCTTTCAGGGAAAGGAGGCATCGTAGTCCTTCCTTTCTCCCAGAGTAAAGAAACAAAATTTTAAAGCTTCTCAAGACTAGCAAACAAGTAATGGTGCATCATATGCTTTGCCTGACATGGATTACCATTCTACATGAGTATATCGTCTTCCAGTCTTGTGGACACTGCACCTTACAAGACATTCTCTGCATAATCAATTATCTTATTACTGGGTAAAAATAAAAGAAAAATAAATGTAAAAAATATTAAGGTTTTGCATATTTTTACAGAAAAAAAGAACTGCTGCTGCTTTCCCAACCAACATCATAGCTATTAATTACATAGTAAAATATTGTTTAGGATGGGCTTAGTCATTACCTTGCACTTGTTTTTCAGTGGATTAAGCTAAATTAGCTGTCATAGCTTTAAGTTTTTTAATGCAATTCCTCAATTTTCTTATGAATGACAGGAAAGGATCCCAGGATTTTTCTTCATTATAATAACTCTTTGGTATAAAAAAATGTTATAAGCAATTATGGAAACACATCCCATAGACTGCAGAATATCCGGCAAACTATTTGATAAATTGATCTTATGCACAGAAAGTGGAGGAGTGCAGAAGGAAGACACTGGAAAAATCACCTACCTATGTAGAAAAGCCCCCCTAACTCAATACCACTCAAGTTCTTTCCAAAAAGCTTTGTTGGAGTCCTGAAGACAACTACTTTTAAATGTCTCCAATCTCGAGTCCTCAGCTTTATCAGATATCTAGCACACCATAAAGGTAGCACACCATAAATAAGACTTCCAATGATCTAGTATCAATATGGAAGATTGTTTTTAAGTGAAACAAAACCCCAAATCCGTGGACAACAATGTGATTCTTGGAGCATCCCTAGCACCTGTTGACTGAGTACCTTTCCATTGCTTCTTAAATAATATAATCCATGCTCACTGGAAGTTTCCAAAGCTCAAACACAGATTACTTTCAATAACACAAAGTTTACAAGAAGAATGATAAGCTAAATCTTTCACTTTTGCAATTATTAATTCTGAAAAAGGCTCATCTAGAGAGAGGGTTCATTTGGAGAGAGAGAGAAGGGAAGAATTCTTAGGGAAATATATAGTTAGGATAACCTCCTATAAAACAAATGCTGGCTAAGCAAAAGATCTGATGTCTGATACTGGAAGAGAAGGGACAGTTTTGTTCTCATACACAATGCTGTGAATCAGGAGACAGTCCAAACAAGTCAAAGTGGAGAGCATGATGGAATATGGCCCAAGCCTTTTAATGGAAACATACATGCATATGTTATCATTACTACAATTAAAATGGTATATCTTGTCATGCAGCAGGTAGGACTGGTGCTATTTCACATGTTGTGCTTTGGACTCTACTTGCTGTGAGATCAAACCTCCAGCTGATACAAGGGATATGCTTGCTTTTACAACGGTGTTTGCCAATATGCTTAAAGAAGCATTTCACAAGGTCCCTAAACACAGGAGTTAATATTTTAGTCATATATTACACTATAAATTCAGCTAAAATGCTTATTGCTGGTATATTCCTGCTACATTTTGCTTCAGACTGACATCACATACTGAAAGAGGTCCAACGTGCTTCTCAGAAATGAAGTAGGCATGAGACTACCACTACAGATATGATCATATGCCTGTGCACATATACACACATATACACACACACATACATACAGAGAATGCATGCACACGCAAATAGGAAAAACGACTCAGCAATTGCAAGAGTAACAATTTACCATGGAAGCCTCTACTTAATATTCCGCTTGATCTGCCAAGTTTATAGCCTGCCAAATCTGAATACAAATGTCGATGCAAATGAGGATTCATTATTCTTACATCGTCTTTGTGTTGAAGCTTAATGTAACTTGGTTCCTGTGGTTGCTCAGGGAATGTAGATTGCAAGACAGGAGAAAAAAAAAAAAAAAAAAAAAAAAAAAAAAAAAGCTTGACGAAAAGCAAAGAAGCAAATACGGTAAAGAAAAGTAGCAGAAATGGAAATTAATAATAATAAAAAATAAGCTAAGACTGACAAAACATCAGGCTAATACAGTACATTCTCTCCTTATTTTCTCTTACAAGGTAGATTTACTAGCCATTAGCAGCAGAGAAGGAGTTAACTAAGCAAGACCAGTCTCCACAGAGTCAAAACATAACAATCCTCCTTTTACTGATTATACAATATTGTGCCCATTGTAAAGTCAGTGCCCCATTTATCAGAAAATTTCAACATTCTTTTGTAATTATAGAGCTCATCGGCTGGTAGAACCTGTACATTTAGATCCATAAGCAGATTATAAATGAATTTAAAGCCATCACGAGTTCTCCTTCTTTCATTATAAATTACTGCTGAATAATTCAGAATCACGTTAAGAAAACTACAGTACGATTAATAAACTAGACATTGAAAATCACAATAGTTTAAATCACACATTTATTGCCCCATTTATAGCCCATCACAAGCAAGGGTTGAAAAGCACCAAATTAGAGAAAACATGAAATGCTGCAAAATTATAATTAGATCCTCTGTGCCACAGTACATTGTTCTGACGAATCTTTTGTACGGCTAGCTCACGTATAAATACCTTCTCAGTAAATAAAAATGTACTGTAGGTTTGACTTTTAGAGAAGCTGTAAAGCTTAGCATACGCGATGATCCCAAAGTCAATGCTGCAAGGCTTGCTTCTTCATCCATAAATAAAGCACATTTGCATCCATTCAGTCAAATTAGCTCCATATAAAAAGGTGGTTATAATTAGCTCCTCTTTCAGGTTCACGGTTAAAACTCAAGCGCGCCTGCCGTCTTGATTAAATCCACCATCGTCTTCCAATAGCTAGTGCTAATTCTTCCAAGGAAATATTCAGTTGAGGTGTTATTTTATTCTGCACTGCTGTTAGTTGTCTAATTTACGCCAAGTCCCTGCAGTGCTTTCCTTAAGCCATCCTCTTTGTCTTGCCTTTGAAATTTACCAAATCTTACAAGAAATCAATACTTAATTGATTATTCACTTTTCTGCAGCTTCAAACAGCAAGCACGCATAAGATCCTGGAGTAGTCACCCGATTTCCAATGCAGGAGGTTGCTTGGTGGCAGGGATCTGCAAGCATCCAACAGCAGGCATTCCATGAAGCTGTGCAGTGGCGTCTAGTGCCAGCATCCAATAAAGAAAATGAAGATACTCTAACGAAGCAGGAAAAGTTCCCATGCGAGACAGATCCATAGCAATGCTTTAAAGAGAAAGCTGATGCTCCAGCTCCCGGACGCAAGAACGCCGTCATTCTCTTTGCAGCTACCTCTCTGTTTTTTGCTTCTCCTTTTCTTCCCGTGGCACTGAAGTGGAATATCCAAAGTGCCACCGAACTCGGAGAACTCCACGCTGGAATGGGGGTGAGACTCGTGCCGTACCTCTGACATGGAATAAGGATGGCAAGCACGTAACATTACGAAATGTAGGACAAACTCAGGCGAGAGAGAGAGAGGGAGAGCAAGAGACAGATGGCGGGTCTGGCGAGGAGCCAAAGCCAGTGAAATGAATTACATTGCTGAATAACTGTACACCATTGATTCTGCCACTTGTTGCTGCATGGCAAAAAAAGGGCCCTGACGTTGGCAGGGATCTCCTGGTGTGTCGCGCGCGCCGCAGACAACTTTTCGCACATAACTCACAACCCTGACACCGCGACGCTGCGACGGAGACTGCGGGGTGCGTGCATGTGTTTGTGTTGCATGAGGAAAAGTGCGTGCGTGTGTGCATGGGAGAGAGGAGCGCAGAGAAAGACTGAGGGTAGAGGGGTGGGTGCAAGCGCGCGCGCGCGGGCGCGCGGCGGGGAAAACAATCACCGCAATCCAGCCATTTTGTTTAATGAAGAATGGAAGGCTGGCATTCAGAGACGTGGTTATGTGCCGCATATTAATGCGGCCTCCGCAGACGACGTCCTCCCCCTTTCTCCATGAGTGGCACGGGAGCTGAGGAGCAGCCACGGTGGGAGCCGGGGCTCGCGAGGCAGCACGTTGTTGCTGCTGACCCCACGCGTGTGGCGCCTGCAGGGCGGCTGCCTCGCGGCCACGAAACACGAGTGCCACCACCGCGGCCGCGCTGCGGTGCGCGGGTACCTGGCGTCCATAAACGCTCCCTACCCGACATGAAGGGAGACGTTACGTGATGCCCGGGAGCCTCTGGAAATCAAATACGATGTTTGAGTAGCACAATTTGAGGAACATTATGAAAAAAAAAAAAAAAGAAAAAGCCATTTGAATTGCCAATGAGGCGACACGTATCTGCATGCTAATTAGACCTGTGTCAAGCTTAGTCTGCCGGGTTGCGTTGATGGCTGGGAAGGCGCCTGCAACGCGGCAGAGAGATTGTTTCTGCATAAATTATCAGCTTTGTCCTGCTGATCATTTTCCGCAAAACAAACACAAAATGCGAGATCAAAAGGCAATTCTGAAATTAAAATTATTGATTGATAAAGCCGAGATTCCAGAATCTAATTAGACGAGGCACAAACAAAAGCTGATATTATTACAGATTGTGCAGCAGCCAGCAGCCAGATTGTGCAAGGCTTGTAATTTATCTTTGTTTATGCAGCCAGGATATTAAAAATGTAATTAAAATGGTAAAATGATCTGATCAGAAATAGCCACCTAGTGGCAAGTATATTATTTTAAATGGATTATAAAAGCATTGATCTGTGCAAATAAAAGGTTTTTTTTTCTTTTTCGTGAGAAACATAGCAGCTCGTTGAAACTTGCTGAGCAATTTGTCTTTTGCTAATAAGTTGTCTTTTGTGTTTTGTTTCACAGATAAGCAACATCATTTATAACCCTCATTTGCACACTAATAAACATTCTGTTATTACAGGTGGAGTTGGGAACATCTTTCATAAAATATGGCCTATGAAAATGGGAGAAACAAATCTACCCTTTTCTAGACATGCACTATATACATTTTGTAAAATTAGAATATTCATCTGACAGCAGCAGCAGAAGTTGCTTATTAACTCACTCCATTGCTCTGTTTAAGCCATGAAACTGTAGAAACACTATCAATATGTAATTCAGCTTCTTCCCTATCTTGGTTACTTAAAAATGATATACAAAACACAGAGGGCCCAATTTGCTAAGTCTGTGCAGACTCGATTACTAAATTTCATGGTAATAAAGAGAATCTTTGTGATTTATATGTTGTTTTTACCCTCACTTACCAGCTTTCTAGAGTTGCCAAGTGGACTCAGTATGTAAGGAGTGGGCTGTTTAATTACACATAAAATGAAAGTGAATTTTAAAATGTCTTGACCATCAAGAACTATGGACAGCGAAACTGCCAAAAGAAGCTTTATCATATGTTAATGAAGCTAGAATATGAAAAAATAAAAGCCCTATAAACAAATTTTCAAGAAAATACAGTCAGAAGCTTGTAAGTACATGGAAGGGCTGTAATCATGTATTTCTTTTTATTTGAGTTTTCCACACGAAGCCACTGTGGAAATACTTAATTCCTTTTTAAGAAATTCACAATTTAGGGTCCTGTCATCAGCTCTGGGGTCTTTTGTTAGGTGCACTTAAAATGCCAGATTAAATATTAATATGTGGTTAGAGTTGTGCTATTTTGCAAGCCCTGAAACCCTATTAGTAAATCATGATCTGGTGACTGATGCAAGAAATTTCAAGGCACCAAGAGTACAGATTGCCCATCAATCTGATGGATCACTAATTTTTAGTAAATCAGGCCTCTGGACTTTTAGCTGTAAGCAGATGTATGCTTCATTGTGACGGGAAAAGCAGTCCAACTAACAGAGCAATTTTCTGCACTGAACGTGTACCATAACAGGCAGCGTTGTTTTGCATAATCAGGAGGATATTTGAATACAAGTGTTCATTTAATAGGCTGTGCATGATTGATGCTGTTCTTAAAAAGCAAAATTGCAGCTAGAAGAGAAAGCTCCATTATTTTTATCAAACCTTACTAGGATTTTGAACCCAATCCTTGGGGCTGTAGTGCCACAGAAGGCCACCGCAGGACAACATTCAGAAATGTCATGTATGTCGCCATGGGGCTGTATCCCATCCATGGGGCTTGTTGTCCTACCTTGCAAAGGTAGGAACCACTCAGTGAGGGATGTAGACAGAGCTTTTAGGTGGGGAGAGGAAGCAGGGTAGGATTAGGTAAAGGAAAATAGCACCCAAATGAAGGAAGGGGAATGATCTGGCTGATAATACTGGAAATATCTTTAGATAATAAGCTCCTGCTGTAGAAAAGAAAGATCCTCCCTGACATATGGCATGCTTTGATATGTGGCTACATTCCAGCCCATACCCTACTGTCTTGCTAAGCTCCTGCAGGGAAAAAAAGAAATCACACACACACAAAAATCACACCCTCTTTGTTGAAAAGATTTATTTCATACAGATGGACTCTGACTTTTAGTTCCTTATAATATGGATGTAAGCATCTCTTTGAGGTGTTTACTAATTGTCAATTGTTTTCATTGCTACAGATGCTAACACAACATATGTTACCTCCCATTTCTTACCTCCATATGTTACCTCCCATATCTTTTCTTTTTGCTTTCATAGGTTCTCTCTCTCAATTTTTAGCAGTCTGCTGGCACTCTCATGGAAATCATCATTAGAGTGAGACCTCTTCACACCTCCTCTGCTAGTGCTGCTTCACAGACACCAAGAAGTACTATTCTGAAAGACGGATTAGTCTTGCACATATGTGCATCTTTCTCAGTTCAGCCTCTTCAAAAAACCCACTACAGACTGGAGTTTAAAGGAATTCCCTAATCTTAATCAAAGAATGAACACAATTAAAGAATTCAAGTTTTCTCCAATAGCAGAAGACTACAAATATAAGCCTTTATGGTCAATATATTGAAAACACAATATAGGGATTATGTTTTTTCAAAATAATAGGTGCGATAATGCAGTGCTTTCCCAAGCTGATGGTCACTCTAACAAAGGGAGACAAGATAATTTTTAATATATATATTTTTTAATACAAGGTGGCCATTTTTACTATTCTCAAATCCTAAATCATTTATTTTATTTAAAGAAAGTGATCTAAATCAATAGTTCTCTTGGTATTGACATCGCAAAATAATATGCAGTTTAAAAAGCCCGAGCACACCAACAATCCTGAAACATTCCAGTGGGCTTTTAAAATGAGTGAAAGCCTGCTGGAAAGGCAGTCTCCCTGGCTGCATTTCGTGGAGAGTGTTCTAATTTCCACTAAGTCCTGATCAATGGAAATTTATTACCACTTAGACAAATAGAAGGCCAGATAGTTTGCACCAAATCCAACCAGCTTGAATATAGAGCCCACATCAGAAAGATATGAATGTATTAAAAATAAAACAAAAAACTGTAAAACAATATGTGGTATCTTTTTATTCTTCTTTTTCCATGCTGCTAATGCTTTGCTGTTACATCCTGTATAAGAACAAATGTTCACAAAAGAAAGCTCTCATTTGTTTAATGGCCTTCCAGAGTAATGTACATATCACTGTTTTTGAACTGCAGTTCCTATTGTGCACTGTGCCATACTCATATGTTTACCAAATGTCAGAAATCTCCTTTACAGGCTATTAATACTATTGTGGTCCCTCCAACATGCACACAAATACACCCACTCCTCTCACCACACACACTTTCTCAGTGTCCATCAATACATTACAAAGTCTGAGTTTCATTACCATATCATATGGAGTATTGATTCTTGTTCCAAGCTAAATAATGTTGTTTTTCAAAAGATCTTTTACCCTTTAAGTGGGATTTGCTAACCGAACCGCAGACTGGTAACAAAGATGTACTATAGTATATGATTCCATATATACTTTGGCAAACCCCAAACCCTGTAACTTAGACAGAAATTTCAATGCTTAATTCAGGTTTTACAAACAGGAAAATTGTGCACCAGATCTAGTTACATACATTCCATGTTAAAAAGGGAAACATTCCTAATAGAGCTTTCAGCATAATAAGATTCAGGCCTGAGCAGTAAAGAAAATGATTACAAGTTTTATTAGGCTTCAACTAGTTTCCATACCCGATCTAAAAAGTCACCTTGCACCTATATAAAGAGGATTATTTATGTAATTATCTGTACATGTGTCCTCATCAGCCACTGTATACAATCATTTCATGGCATTCAGATTCAGTACAAAAAACATCAAGGCCTAAGTACAAATATTATTACTATAATGGGTTTTCATTTCTAGAGGTCATCAGGGGAAGGGATTAATTTTGCTTGCTTTATTGTACACACCGAACAGCACACAGGGTCATATTACAATGCCTCTATCTGGAAAATCACATTCAGATGTAATGAGAAAAGCACTTCTTAAAACAATTTTACAATTTTGGGTGCATTAATTGTATTTTATTTCATTTCTGTATTGTTTTCTCTTATGCACTTTTCTTTCAGATAGCATTAATTGATTGTTAGTGATATTTACAGAGAGAATTCGAGGTGCCTTTTTGATCTTTGACAACTTCTTGCTTTTCTTTTTCAACATTCCTTTTATCCATAGTGATATGTAAACGTTTTGTATCGATTAGTCCCTATAAAGTATTTTTCAGAATTATTTAATGAGCTTAAGATCAATTTGCTACAACAAAAATGCTCAAAAATGTCTTGCTTCCTTATTTTTTCCATAAATCATGCATAGAATGATCTGTAGCTTATAACTTATAGCTATATATATATATACATATATATAGCTATAGCTAATATATAGAACAGCTATATTTTCTTGTTGCTTCCACAGGGAACATCTCATTAGTATGTAGTATTTAAATGAGAGAACTGCATTCTCATCTATGCTACATGAGTCTTATATTCATTTATTCAAGGAGCTTCTTTCCTGCTATGAATGCTCATGTCAGGTGATGCTGTGGTGCACACATTCTTCAAACAAGGTCAGAGCCAGGAGGAAGAGAAAGCCAAAAGATAACATCGCATAGTGACCAAATACACATGTCCGCACATAATACCTGTTTAATGGGTATGAAATTACTCACATTTTAGCCAACAACAAATGAGCTTTTTTAGTTCACCTTAACCTATTTCAAAGCTGTGTAAGTGAAAGTGCAGCATAGATATTGGTCATAGTGGGATGAACCAAATAAGAAAAGGAGAGAACAAAAGTTTAAGTAAAATGTGGAGAAAAAAAAAAAAAGTCATGAAAGACATGAAAGCAAAATGCAAACTGACGTGAACTGACGAGACTTAAAAAAAAAAAAAAAAA
>JAYECN010461933.1:0-18914 GCA_035222435.1 Microcambeva ribeirae
GCAGTACGTTTTTTTTTTTTTTTTTTTTTCTTCATTTTTTTTTTTCCTGTTACTTTCCTGTAGTTACTTAGAACTGTTAGGCTTCCCAAAACAGACAATCCTATGGGCAAACCATATTGTTAAAACAATCCTGCGTTTGTTCTTTTTCTTGTTTCTTCATCATGGCAAAAGCTTCTCTTAGAAAGAAAGTTTTTTTTTTTTTTTTTTTCTCTCTCTCATATTCTCTTCCCTTTAGTATGGTATTTGATTGAATTCTTCTCTCATTTTACCAATTTGATTTAAGGAACAATTAATCTAATATTTACTGCGTCAAAGTTACAAATATTAAGTCAGAAAAGTCTGACCCGTCGGTATTTTTGAAATTGCAGTTATTTCCTTGGGTTTATATAAGGAAGGCAGAGCTCTGCGTCAGAGCTTGTTAGCCCAGGTTCTGTTTAGAAGTAGCTGCATGAAAGAGGCACTTCCAAAGCGCCATTCATGTGACCAGTTTTCGATGTCTGCTGGAGGATGAGATGAATCACACCTCACTAGTGCCTATTTCTTATCTCCCAAGGGAGCCCAAGGTGACTAGTTTAGATCTAGACATTTAGCCTGATGAATCACAGCCTCAAGGCTGTGTGGAAAATGACCAAAATTTGCCAGTTTAGGCCCCAAACCTTCTAGTCATTCTGAATAACTTAAATGCTTTCATGAATAGAATGGTCAAGTATCTTTCAGGAGTGTCACGCTTTAGTGGCAGAAAATGAAGATGCAGATTTTTTTCCTAGAACAATTATAACTTTCTTTTTTTTTCTTGAGATAGAATAGGCAACTGTATTCCTTTTAATATGCATTTTCTTTAGTTGGCCTATTCCTTTGTTAAATAAACAGATAATTTACCTCTGTACGCAGCCTCCAGAGCTCCTTTTGCCTTCCCCTCAGTAGGTATTTCAAAGAGATTACCAGATCAGACTCGCTTTTAAACCATCTGGTTTCTGTACTTTATGTCAAGGTTTCCAAACTGTGTCGATGCCTCCCAAGCCTTCAATGCCTTGTTTCAAGGTTTTTTTCTGTCCTTTGAAATGCATGTGTCCAAGTGTGAAGTTCTTTCCCAGAAAACTATTCCCCCTGTATAAATAGGTAATATAATGATGGTAGAAAGCTTCATTCTTCCAAGAGGCCAGCTTAAGTGTGTTGCCCCGCAGGAATGAAAATCCACACAGTGACATAATGCCTTCTTCCAAATCCCTTCTTAAAAGTAATTTGTGGTGGTGACAGATCATTTAAAAATAGGGTAAGGAGGCTAGAAAATGAGGGCTCGGAAAATGATACTTCATGAACTGGTCAGGACTGATTGAGTGCTTCCTATTTCCTTTTTGTTTATTTCTTTGCTTGCTGCCTGTTACTGAATCAGCCTGTAAATGCAGTGTGAGCTCCTCTAGCAGAGACTATCCCTTTTATTTTAGCACAGTATTTTGCACAGTGAGGTCCAGCTCTTTGATGAAATGCTCTAATGGCTGCCATAATAAGAAGTTAATACTACTAGAAGCAATGCATATTTTCGTGTGCATATCCTTTGCAGAAAGGTATAAACCAAATATTGACTTCAAAGCATACATCTTTATTCTAAATATAATGTTCAAATACTTTTTTGAGTCAACTGTTTACAATTAGAGTAAAGGGAGAAGCCCCCTTCCCTAAAGAACCTATAATTACATCTTTTTCCTTTCATGAAGTATAAATCCAGTAATTAAGTGGTTTCAGAAGTTTAATTCACTGGGCAATTAAAAAGAAAAATGCTGGGTGCTAAGGCAGAACAAGGCAGGCCACTGTGTTTGGAGTCTTAGGTTATCAATGGAACTCTTAGCAGAGAGATTTTTCTATTGATTTTCATGGTTTTAAGAGGTAATCCTTTTAGTGTGCAATCATTACCAGTTCTTAACTACTTCTCTCATAAGCCACAGTGAAACTGTGATCAATAGAAACCAACTGGCTGTGAGAGGCTTCCTGGCACCCAGGTGAGATATCAGCCCATTAAGCTGATAGGAGGAAGGAATGGAGTTGTTGAAAAACATTTTGAATTTGGGTCCTTGGTTTATTGACTTTATTGCGTAAGGGAGGAACTAGGCATATGAAGAGAGCACAAGAAACACTTGGGAACTTATTCTTGGGGATATTAAAAATTCTTATTTTCCAGTGGCTTCAAATGGATTTTTATATTCTCAGAATATCTGAAAAATCAGGACAAACTCATTTCTCTGTCTTGTGTCTCTGCTACACTATCTAAAATGTTCAGTACTGACTCTGCTCTTGCTGAAACTTTTCTTCAGGTACTTGAGTCCCTCTGATCCTGACAAAAGCCTGGGAAACCCTGCAGAACGGTGGGAAGCTTTGTTCTAGGAAAGGTTAGGTAGCTAAAGTGCTTATAAGAAATCTTGGTGTCTTTTCACCTTTTCCCTATTTGGTAATACGGTTTTCTCACATGCTTTCCACTCTCCACCCTCCCCCATTGCCTCTCCCCTCACATAGGTAGCCACACATTTTGATCAAGGTTTAATCTCCTTTCTTCCTTCCTTTGCAAACCCACCACCTCCCTGGCCCAAGGCGATGTGTCAGCTCCAACCCATCACAAATCAACTTGACAATGAAGATCTCCCCTTGAGCAACAGCGCTGGGAGTTATAGCCCTGCTGATGCTCCGATAGCGAGGGTGTGGTGCATTTTCCACATAAAACCTAGTCGCAGCGAAATGGAAGTAAATTTCCATTCCACTCTTGCCTTTGTTTCCATCTTCTGCTTTCAACAAACCGAATCCATAACCTCAGGAGGGTGCAAAGGAAAGTAAACGCGCTCAAGTTCGGAGAACTGCAATGGCAATCCTTATGCCTTGCTGGCAAAATCTGATAGCTGTTCATGCATCTATCATTGCCTTGTCTTTGCCGTTTTGCTCAAATCTCAGAATACTTCCAAAGCCCGAAATGAGCTACACAAACACACTAGTCTGCCTGTAATGCTAGTGATGAAGGTGAGGGTGAAATAAAGTGAAAAAGATGTCCAAAATGACTACATAAAGAGTCGAATAATACTCTTTATTTTATTTATTTATTGCTCAGTATTAGAAGCAAGGAGAAGTCTCACAGATGCCGCTGAATTCTGTCAGGAACCACAAATAAGCTAAACCTTCTCTGGCTGCTGTTGGAACTCAACGAGCAACTGCACCAGCCTTTCGGAAAGGGCACATCCCTTCCTTCACAATGCTACAGATTGTCTCATGGAGCTCCCTTGGTCTAGGATAAAGACTGCTTTTTAAAATTCATTTTTATGTGTATAACATTACCATTATTGTGAGAAAAAATAAAGGCTAGGAATTAATCCTAACTTTTTTTTCAGGTTTTTCTCAAGATGGTGGGAAGAGCCTGCTCATTCATTCTCATAAGAATAGCTTAGATGCACCGTAAAAATGTAAGTAGTTCTTTCCTTAAATATCTTACCTATATAAATAAGTCGATTAGAGTGTTTGTAGAAGCATTTATTAACCTGTTTCAAGTTGGCAGAATCCCCTTATTTCATATATGAGAATGTATATATGGTTTGTTTTTCAAAAATGTTTCACCTTCGGAAGCAGCTGCTCCTCTCTATTGACAAAATAATTCAGTCAGAATAAAAGATTTGAAAGAGCCTGAGAGAGGGAAAAGCAGCCACTGTAAATCAGCTTCTAATGATAAAAAAAAAAAAAAATTGCATAAATCTGAGTGTCAAACAGGCTGACCAGACATTGCAAAATGTTCTTCCAAGTGCATCACCTCCTCTCTGATTCAGGGAGGTGAAGCTGCAACTATTACCTAGCTTTAGCCAGAAGCTGAATATTTAGATATTTGATTTGTTAGTTTCATAAAATGCAAGATGTTTAATGCTTGGAGCGTACTGTAATTTTAGCTACATTATTACAGTTGTTGACCAACGTACTAATTATCTTCAAAAGCTTAGTGTTCCTCTCAGCTACCTTTCCCAGTCCAGCTAGCCAGTCAGAGGAAGCCAGCAAGGTATGTTCTTTCAAGGAAAGAAGCAAAATTTTATAGGTCAGACGTGTGCGAATGTTCTGGAAACACAATTGGAGAAGCCCTAGAGAAAGCCAAGGGATTGTTGTTAGCTCTGAAACAAACCATCGCCACTGCTACTGACAATGCGTAATTTTTAAATCTGTTGAATAGCATCTTTGAAATAAGTTGTAGGTCTCAAAATTGCCCTATTTTGAGGGCCTACAGAAGTTGCCCTATTAGAGCATCCACCAACTACCCTTGTTGCTAACGTGTCTGGCCCGTGTGGGCTGAAGTCTAAATGCAGGTACCTTCCCAAGCCATGTCTGAAATGGCAGCAAGGCATAGGAACGTTTTTGTTACCTGGCCCTGCTCAGCCTCTCCTCTAGCGCTCTTTGCCTTCAGGAACTGTCACAATGAAACTATTCCCACCAGAATTAAATCCATTTAAAGTCATTTTTGGAAACTGTCTGGGCACAGCCTACTGTAGAAATGAGATGGCACAGAACTGATTAAATAATGTTTATGCAAATACAAACGTCGTCAGGGCGTTGCTTTTATTCTTCAAGATCCAGCTTGTCAAAGGCTTTTGGCTAAGTGTCAGGATTACTGAGCTAACTGAGCTAGTAGGAGCTTGATTTAGGGTGGGCAGTTGCCAGAAGGCTGCAGAAACTTTGACACTGCGGTGCGTCTCCTCCACTGAGAGCCCTGAGTTCCCACTTTTCACCTCCTCTTCTTCCTTAAACATCCTGAGTTGTTCAGAGATGAGGCCTGTTATACAGCAACAGCCGTCCTGTTTTGGTTTTACTAAATTTTAGTCCATTGAGTACTCAAGTAGATAACTTACTATTTAGAGGAACATGGGCAAAACAATATTTTAAGTAACTTGTTACACAGATGGAAAAATGTTGGAGTAAGTCTTAGTAGAAAGATTAATAAATTCTACCAGAGCACCTCTCAAAATGCAGTGCTTTTTTACTGATCTGCATTATTTTTCACATGACATATTTTAAACTTCTGGGCAGATGACTCCCAAGTTCCCAAACAACATGAAAAACCATTGGTGTCCTTAGTCATCAGAGGAAATATTTGCATAGCTGCTTAGATAGGAGCGTTTATTTGCCTGTGTTTTCATGACACTTTGTCCAAATATTCTTTTAAACAACAGTTCATTAGTACAAGTATTCCTGGAGAGTGAACAAGAGATGTTATGACTCGTGGGTGCTATTGAAACTAATTTCAAGCTTTCATTTGAACAAATGTTTGCAAATACTTTTCTACAGTATTTGCACGGTTTTGACCTAAGCTTCGTTAGCTCAGCGGATTCATTTCTCTGCTCCAATACCAAGCTGGCCAGCTGGAACCATGGAATATTTTCATGTGGCATTTCCATGGGGAACCCTGGGGAAAGTCAGCTACTTGCTGATATGAAAGAAGTAGTAAAGTATGAGTATCTGCTCTCTGCCGGTCTCCGATGCATCTGAAAGGACCACTTTTCTTGGTATTTTTTTGTGAACTGCTGTTTCATATGCTTTAAAAATGTGATTTAAAGTTGTGAAGCTATGTTCACTTTTGTAAGTACGTATAGTTTCATTATACATGCAGTCAATTACCATCAGCATAAAAATCTTGGACTGACAGCAGCGACTTCAGATGGACATTGAAAATGTCAAGGTGACGTTCCCTTATTTATGTTTTTCTCTGCATCTTGGAAGGATACAAGGACGACTTCTGGTCTTGGCCAATATGGGAAAAAGAAATGCATCCTAAATGGTGCTTCATGTGCTATTTTGTCCATTTTAAACTTCTTAGTAGGAACCAGACTCCTTTTACTTCAGAATTTAAGTAGGATACTGCAGAATCCCAACTGGATGGATTTGTATCTCATGTCATCTTCCCACTAAAAACCCAATTGGTTCAGAAAAAAAAACCTCAGGCTTTGGCCCTTCTCTGCCTTCTAAATGCACACTTTAATCTCCTTGAAAATATGAGTCCAATAGCTCCTGGGTGCCTTAATTAAGTGAAATGAAAGACATTAATTTCCATAAATAGAAAAGCTTCCAAGAACAGCACCTAGCGTTCCAGCACAGCCACCCACCCCAATGTGCACTGTGAGAACAACCTCGAGTTAATTAATCCTCACTGCAGGAAGGAGAAAGAGTGGCTTGAACTTTATCCTAAAAGATGCCACTGATATGGGTGGAAGCTGCTTCTCTGATCTTCCTGGTTCCTCTCAGAAGAATGTCCAGCATCATCAGTGCGATCAGGGCCAAGAGAGGAGAGCTCCTTCCCAATGCGACTGCCTCCTTTCTGCCAGGCCATGATTTTGAGTCAATACAGACACCTAGTGGCCACAGAGCTGGCGGTTCCTTTATTCCCTGGGGGAATTCTCTCCGTGCACCTTCTTCATTTTCTTTTGCATTTTATTTATTTATTTAAAAATACAGACGCAAGAACTCAATGCTCATACTTATCCCCATCCAACGTTTCCTTTGGTCCTAATTTGCCTGTAGCTGTTCTTAAGCTTTATCATGGGAACACTAAAGTCAAAATTCATGGCTGTTTTCATAGGGATATAGATTCCTTTCTGGAAACTTGACATTATCTCAGTATTGGCATTGAAAGCAATTTGTGGAAGCAAACTAACAGGTTTATCTTTGCTGCGGAATTTAGGTTGAAAAGGCTTAAAATAAAACTGGTAAAATGAGGGAGATCCCCAAAGAAGAGCGAATCAAATCACAGTGTTATAGCAACACAAACGATTTGTTAACATTGGAGAGACTGCTCACCAAGAATTGTCCCTACAGTGGCAGTAACAAGCAGAGAGAAAGCTTGTTCATGTTGGATATGTCTAGTTTTCTTTTACTTCACCTGCCTCTGCCCCCCGCAAGAATGGTTACCAAGATTTACGTGCTCTCACAAGTGGAAAAATATAATTTTTCACATTTCTTTCCATAGGCCCTAACATCTCAATATGGCAACGGGATTTTATTTTGGCAGCCAGATCTTTGGCCACTTTGAAGTTGCAGAATTAAATCGTTCCATCTCCGATACCTATGCTGCCCCACCGCCTTTGGCAAAGGCAAGAGATGCATCTGCTGTGCAGTGGAGATGAAGACACCATTTTGGTGCGAATTTGGTTTGGCAAAGGGTGCTCTGTCATTAAATGCAGCAGATCAAAATCCCAAATACTTTTACACCCATGTTGTAGAATGTTCTTCTAAGTGTGGATCCAAATTTGAATAATAAAAACTGATTTGGCAGTATTCACTGAGTTTTTTTTTGTGGAAAAGACAAAAATATCAATAGGATTGAATTAAGTCCACTGATTTGTGTGTGTGGGTGCCTAGGGAAGGACTTACCTGTGTTTGTGGGTGCAAAATATATAGGGGATATAGGGTTTGTGGGTACAGCACCCACAAACACAAGTCAGTTCCTCACCAAGCACAAAAATGCTATGAAGACCATGAAGAAGTAATTGCTAAGAGTGCCTCAGTCAGGATCTTTGAAACAGTTGTTAACATCACTACAATGAAATACAAATGCAATAAAGAGGATACACTACTCCCAGATTCTGCTTAATCAATGGACTGTGAAGAGACTGAAATGATAAACTGTCTTGACGCAGGGCTAATTTTATTTTATATAATATGTTCATAAAAGAAGTCTATTTAAAAAATAATTTTAACTGAACTTTTTAAATGCAGAGCTGTTCTGTCCTACTCAATATATGCCTTAAAACAGATGAGGAAGGCAGAAAAATATTCTTGTTATACATGTATAATTTAAACCGTATCATCAACTGAGTATTGATTGCTGAGTAATGTGCTTATTAATTGATTCCTTCACATTAAATACTTTTCTCAGAGCTGTTCTGAGACCATTTAATAAGATAAATGGGGAGCTGTAGTACAACACTTTGTCATCAAACGTGTAAGTCACATCAGACAGAAATGTAAAAATATACCTCAAGTTTGCTGGCATGATCCACAGAACAATCGTTTATTAAGGCTGTGGGAACAGAGGATGGTGTCATAATGCTATTGAACAGAGATGAGTCCAAATTTAAAAATTAAAATCTCTGAGATCATATTTCAGGCATCAACTTTAGCTTCGTAGTTCTGCTTAGCAAAACACTTTCAGGAAACGTTTCTGAATTAGACAAGAGGCATAAGAAATCTTCCCTATAAACCTCTCCTTGATTCTGTCCTGAGCTGTGACAGGATTTCTGACAGTGCTTAGTGTCTTGGGAGTGCATGTGCAATACACTGGTGATCAGTAAAGCTCAGAATTATAGACCTCATTCTTCAATCTGAGCACTTTTTCTCATGTCATCTCCAGCAGCTTGGGCACAAGAGGAAGATGCCCTTAAACAAGTTTCCAGTAAAAAGGGAAGCCGGGAAGGCCCTTGCTTTGCAGCTGTAATTCACCGAGATGCTACACTTAACTGTTGTCATTACAAAACTAGTGCAAAGAAAGAGATGGAGTCCTAGCAAACATGTTTGACATGGATCAGCAGTTTATTCCTGCTGCAGCAAGAATACAAAGAAAGCCACCATGACATTAGTCAAATACATGAGCCCATTGCTCTTGATGACAACTTCTGTAAGCTCTAACAGTCTGTGCATCTCTCCTCTCGCTGTCTATTCCCTCTGTAGCCTGTGTGCTCAGCCAGCAATTTTTATTCTTTATTCTATTTGCAGTCATCCACTGCTTTGTTACTATTGTCTTCTTGGTTTTATTTGTTCTCTAATGGCAGTTATAGTCCTTTGGCTGGGACCCAAATATCTTCAGTTCCTTACCCATGTAGATCATTTCTTGTCTTCTGTTACTCTTACCAGGTTGTTAAAACTTGCTACTGACATTCCCTGTCTCTTGCAGTGAGAGAAAACCTCCCTGCCAGTTTTGTGCCATGCAGCTGTTTGCTGAGTCCTTCACCAGCCTGCTCACATCGCTATCACCAGCCTGCTTTGCTTTACCTGTGCATGAGATCTCGGACGAATATGGGTAAGAGCCTGTGCATCTTGGAGGTATGTGCCGTATCCAACTCGTGGTGCTACTTCTACTCTCTCATGTGCTGGGCAGACTTTCTAAATGACTATTTTGATGGATAATGAGTGGATATTCCAAAGGTACATTTATGGGCTCTCAATATAAACCCTTAAGTGTTTTTTTTTCTTTTTTTCTCCTTCATTCTTTGCCATTTAATCAGTTGCCTAAGCCATGATCCTTGTCACAGCTTCCAGCTTTCTTCCTGTTTGATCAGTATCTGCTGATACTCTCATTTGTGTTGGATACCACAAGGACCTTCTTCAAACCCTGAGTGTCGCTACGAATCCCCAGGACCATCTGAGATTGTCACGGTTTCTTTGTGCTTTCCAGAATTTGACTCTCTTTGTAGGAGTGATTGAAAATTATTCCTACATTTGGGGAAACAGGTTACACTAACCAAGTCATCTTCCCTGGCCACATCTTACTGCCCTGTGTGAAAATGAAATGATACATTTGTAGTATTTGTCTCTTTTAAAACAAACAAAATGGATCTGGATTTTTCATTTCAAATTCCTAACCTTTCCCAGGGTTCAACTCTGTGGCACAAGGTCAGCCCATATCTGATTTACAAGAGAGACTTTCCAGGCATGGAAATTATTTCTAAAAGCATATTGCTGCTGCTGCAGCTGATAGGAAATTCAAATCCTCACCCTGGAATGGCAATACAGTGACTGAGAGTATAGTGACCTTTCTCGTAGTGGCTGGTCCTGTTGTCAGCCAACACCAGTAATCCATTAGCTCAGGAAGATATCCCTTATCTGTATTTTCTATGTAGGTTAAAACAATTTGGTGATATTCACATGGCTAAAGCTCTTAAAGCATCATGACTGCTAGAATGTGTCAGATTTTTCTCTAGGTTTTCAACAGCAGCAAAAATTATAAGAAAACTGTAACAGCTATTGTACTACTTGGCAGGTATAAACCCAAGACCCTTCTAAATCTGCACTGCTTCCTTTCCCAGTGCTAGCAGGTGCAGGTGAGGCCGTGAGCAGAAGGCTGTAGCTTTTACTCCTGCAAGTCCAGGTCCAAGGGCTGGTAAGGCCATGTTGGCTGCTGTGGCTCACAGGTGCCATTGATTTCAATAGCCCTGTGCCAATCTGCAGTTAGAAAACCTGGAAAAAAGTAATTTGGAAATGAACATTTAAAATGAGGTTTTGACTTACCTATAGTAGTATGTATAGTATGCATATGAAATTCAGAGGCAGATTTTCTGATCTGGTGAAGGTCATGTGCCGTCTTGCAAGAAAGGAAACCCAGGACTTAGCAGTGTCTTGGCTCTCCCCCACCCCACTCCTGCCCTGCGCTTTGCAGCTCTGTGAAGCAGATGCTCAAAGTGATTCTATTTTCCTCTTCAAACTCCAGGATTGTAATTCTAGCTGACACAGTGTGAAGTTTCATTTTTTTCAATTATTGCATGATATGCAGTAGAATCAGTTTAAGAGAAACTTCCCTCCCTATATTTTTATACTCGCCAAGTTCATTGTTTGCAAGAAAAATGTTCAGGACGATAAAAGAATGGAAATGTTATCCTCCAAGCACTGTATCTGATCATGCATTTTACAGGTATCTCACCACTTGTCTTCCATCATGGCTTTGATTAATAACTGGGCTTTTATAAAATACAGCCTGTTTTCATAAGAGCCACTTTGTATGTCTGCTATTTGCCAGCTGACAATGAGAACTGGATCTAACTGTGCAGTTTAGATCTAACAGCATGATGAATCAGAGAGAGCAGGTACACATTAAATGTGACATCAGATATAACTACTGTTGGGATATTGAACAGTTACATCCATGGCCTTGATGATCATTTACATCAGTGCTTCCTTGGTCTACTTGGACCGGGCAAACAAGCCTTTCGAATGAGCATAAATGATACGTATAGCTGTGTTAAACATGGCGTAAAGGAACTTTGCACCAACGAGAATCAGTCTGTACATATTTAAAATAGATGTGCACATAAAAAAATAACCCCTATTATTACACAAGGATGTAGTGGGAGTACCAGGGGAATGGCTAAAGTAACAAAACTTGACACCAGTGATAATAAAAGAGGGAACTAAAGCAAAGAGATCACCCCAGTCTGTTGGGTTTTAAGTGCTTAATCAAAACTGACTTCTACTACTGCAGCTGCAAAAGAAATGTTTCTAGCCTCCCATTAATTTCCATACAATAACCCTCTAATGGGGGAGTTGCTGGGGAGAGGAGGGCGATCAATCTGCCGTAATGACACACTAGAGACTAAGGGAAAATGCAAACTTGGAGCAATTTCATGGCAGGTGCAACCTTGGAAAGTACAGCCATTTTTCTAAGTTAATTTGTTCCCTTGATATGTTTGAAATCCATATTTGTACTTTAAAGGTCTAAAATGCAAGATGATTAAAAAATATAACCAGATTTTTTAAGCGTCTCAGCTGCATCAGGTGATATATTAATGCCCCTCCTTGGAGCTAGGACAGCTGGATATCTTTTATCGTTTGTTGCCAAGAAAAAGGAATAGGATTGTTTATTCTAGCACTCACTTTGTCTTTAGCCTTTCCATTTACCTCCGTAGCCTGAAGCACATTTGTCTCTTAGCTGAATTGATCCCGGGTATTATAGGAAGTAATAATAGTAATAATAACAGTAACTGTAATAGCAGTAATAATTGTGATTATTCATGTCATTGTTAGTAATAACAGTACTATGTAATGATGATGATCATTGTGGCCAAATTTTTTAAAGGCACTTAAATGAGTTAACAACTTAATTTCTAATGCACTTCAGTATCTACCTCTTTTGGACGTTTCTGAAAATTTCAGTTAAAATTGTAACGAGCTTAAACATATTTAGACAGAAACAGCGACTAAGGAGAGAATTCTTTTTATTTCAGGTTCTTGTCCGCAGTTAGTATCCTGAAAATTTACGTTGTTTCAATGTGCCTTGCGCTTTCAGGGTGAGATAAAACAACTTTGGTTAAATGAGAGCCTTAGCCTTTATGGATCAGCTTTCTCTGGCACTGTCTCATGGAAGTTTTTGTGGGAAAAATGAGGAATTAGAGTGAGTGCCAGTCTGCTTGGGTTGCTGCTCTGTTCAGATGCTTTTGCAGAATCTACCAAGTCCATAGCTGCATTTTTAGATCTGCCTCTACAATACAGTCCTGTGAGGCTGAAGTAAAGGTGTGTTCGTTTTACGTGAGAAGATGCTAATTATACTGCTACATCACTGCGTTTAGTTGGTGGTCTTGACATCTGGAGCGTCTTACTGTGATCAATGGCTATTCTTATGCTCTGTTTTAGATACCATTTTATATACATACTCTTTCCCCTCAGCCCAGCATAAACATTCAATAGAATAGCAGCTACACAGAAAACATCATCCTGGTTTAAGTGTCTCAGTTTTTTTCATGTTACCCTATTTGGCTCCTATTAGCATGCTCAAGTATGTAAGCAAAAGAATTGATCATTTAAATGAGATTGCAGGATTCATAGAGGTTCAATTATGTCTCCCTAAGTTTGGTCCCAAGTCAGTGTAATGAAGTATCTGCCTAATTTTCAGTACATCATCCAAATCAATGTATTGAAATTGAATGCTACAGAGAAGGTAGCCAGAATGATCAAAAGAAGTATCTAGCAGCCACCAGAGGAAGAGTAACACACGAATACTGTTCTATCCTCAGTTCTTTGGAGAACTGATTGATCAGTTCAATTCCAGGTGCATGGCTGAAGGAATTTGCCCTATCTCATTCTGCCGTAAGAGACATTACACTAAAGAATTTCAAAAGCAAACTACAGATGCATTTTTTTTTTTTCCTGGAGTCGCTACCACTGCATTGTCTGTTCATCTGTCAAGTCTGAAAAGAAACCATGTTGATTTATCCACCTACCATCTGTTGATTCAACACATGTAGTTGATCTATGCAACGCATAGACCTCTAATCACTGTTTCGGGTGCGCTGTATCAGAGACACTTAGGACATAATGAGTTAAAGTGGAAATATGGGCAAACCTGGAAGTGGATTCAAGACGGGAGGGGAATCTCTTGAGTTTTTGTCTCTGTGTTTTTCTAGAAGCTGCTCTGTAAGCTCTGTGAGTTTAGTTTGACAAAGAACACCCAGCATAAGGCACAGACCTCTTTATTTTAGCCGTAACACAAAACTGGATTCCAGCCGCTTATTCAGTGAGAGAAGTATCACAAAAAGCATCCAACTGAGGTTGCAGCGGGACTGTTGGGAGGTGGATGGCAGAAGGGGACTGGGAATTTGGGTTCTGTGCCCAACCCTGATGCAAAGTGGCAGTTGGTGGGTTATAGGTCAGGAGACAAATCTCAGGACTTCTTTTCCTCTCTGTGCCATCAGTTCTGTACCATCATTCAGTAGTCACCTTACAGCAATAATGTTGCTATTTTCAAGTGGCATTTGTATATAGAAAATGGTGGTATTCAGAAAATACAGATAGATGGGTAGTTACTGCTCTCCTTCTGCAGGGGTGTCTGAAGCTTACCCACTGAGGAACCCCCATTTCCTCTTCTGAGAATGACTCTACGCAAGGCCTGGATTAAACACAAGAAAAGACTGTGACTTCAAAAAAGATATAAGCAGAATAATTCATTTTGCCATCTAGACAGGAGTCTAAGATCTGACATATATATATAGTGATTCTGTGGCTTGCTCATACCATTACTTTGCACCTCTGCTCACAAACCTCCACCTAGAAAATTATGTAATTTAATTACAAATTTGGAATTAGCCTACTACAGTCACACTCTGTTAAGCTGAATCCGTTTGTAGATTCCATTGTCATTTGGGCTGATAAAAATATATGTTACATTAGCAACGTAATTTTACGTGCATATGATGAGAGTGAATACAGCTGAAGCTTTCGGGAGTCCCTGGTGTGTGGAGTGGCCAGGAATGGCTGCAGCAGCCGCCCTCTGCCCTCTTAGCTTCCCCGAAGCAAACAAAAGATGTGTGCAGCTAACTGCTTCTGCAATGCTGAGGAAAGCCCAGCAGGTGGCAGAAGTAAATAAATGAAATTCCAAGACATTCTTGGCCCACCTTCCTGACCGCAGCAAATGTTGGGGAGCGCAAGCCTTGCCAGGGCTCCTAATGAAGCAAACATCTCAAGCAGTGAAGCCGATGCAAACCTAGTCGTTCAGCGAGCCTCTCTTTTTCTGCAGGGAACCTGTACATGACTCCAGACATTTTAATCTCAGTTTTTATTTCCTTCTGGTCAGTCTTACAATGAATTCATTCATTTGTGTGTAAACACAGAAAAAGATGGTAACATCACGGCCTGGAATAAGTGAAGGAGGGGGAGGATTCACAGCAGTGCCCAGAACGCCTCTCCTGGATCTCTTGACCTCCCAGGGGAGAGGGTAACACATTACCCAGAGATAAAACATTTCCCTCTCTGTAATGATGGTAACTGCCATTAGCTTCCCGGAGCTCCCAAGTGCTTCACATCCACCAGATCCATGTGTTTCAGAAGGCACTGAAAACAAACTCTGATTCATATGGTTTAGCAGGACGTTTCCAACATCAGCCAGCATTTGGGTATTCCTGCTTATTTCCTCCTCTGCCCTCCAGTCTTCTCCGTTCTCATTCCCCAGGCTTTTCCTTTGGAACTTCCCAGATGTCTCTGCTTGGCCCTTGGATTCCACTGTATGTCAGTTATGACATGCACAACTAAAACAGCCGTGCGAAAGGACTACAACCAGGTCATCCTTTTCCTTGACAAGTTTTTATATTATGAAGAAAAGGAAAACTGCAAGGACACAAGTATCTTCAAAAAATAAAAACAAATAAAATGATCCTGATTTAAAGTTCACAAATATCTTTTGAAGGGAGATGGGGAAGGAAGAGTTTAGCCTGCAAACACTTATTTGTCATGCAGTCTGACTAGTGTTTTTCAACATGCTTTGATCCTCCTCTTTTTTTTTGGCCCAGCATTAGATAATGCTTTAGAAGCTATTAGAAAAAAATTGTGACAATTGAAATGCTTTGAAAAATGACAGTTTGATAGTCTAATAATAGCCCCTATACTGATCTGGAGAAGGTTTTCTATCTTTTTCTTTGTATTCATTATGTACAGTACATTTCAAAACATCCTTTCCTCCCCAACAAATAGTTTAACCATTTCAGAGACCTGCATTTCTAGAAAACTGAAATATACAGATATTAATAAATGAATATATAACATAACATATATATTGAAAGATGTTTGTACACTATAAGGAGCTGGTGAGGTAGAGGGGGGAAGAAACTGGGAATTTAATAACATCTTTTTATTCTTTGAGAAGAAAAGAGAATCAAAAGAGACTGGGTGCTATTAGGGAAAAACGCTGACTTCTCTGTTGCTGATGGTAGGACACTATTAAAGAAATCTCAGGCTATCCATCACCATGTTGAGGAAGGGCCAAAAGAACTAAGGGAGAGCCAAGCACAAGAGTTAGACAAAAAGAATTGCCAGGAAAATGAGAGCATAGGACAGAGGCTGAAAGAAGGAAAACAGCATGGAAAGGCCAGAGAAAACTTCTCAGGAGGCCCTTCCAGAAAAAAACTGACCAGAAGAACCGTCTTGAGAAAAGAGGGGAGGCCCTCCAGTTTCAAATCACATCAAATACTGCCTTGAACAGTCTTTTTCCTGAACTTACGTGTTCATCCTTTATCGAAGTCCAGTAAACCTTGTTGAATGGGCCCAGCCCAGAATGCTGGCGTGTAAAATATCATCTAAAATATGCATCA
The DNA here is from genome assembly GCA_035222435.1 of Microcambeva ribeirae. NCBI lineage: Eukaryota > Metazoa > Chordata > Actinopteri > Siluriformes > Trichomycteridae > Microcambeva > Microcambeva ribeirae. Next base: position 15,792 of record JAYECN010461933.1, read on the forward strand.
ACCGCGTGTATTTTACAATAATAAGTTTGATGTTATGGGAAGGGCACGCATACAAATTTATATTACGAAAGGCAGCAGTCGTTTAGTTCTTGCGTACAAACCTTCTCCTTCGGGCCTGTGGGGAAACACTCCAAACTTCAGATTTCTGCTGCTTGCGTTCGTTATATGATTTAGGGCAGGATTTCCGCAGCCGTACGGGGAAGTTGGGCGAACACTTACCTTTGTACGGGAAGCTGCCCCCTTGAAATCCCGTGTTCGAAGGCAGTCGGAGCCTGTGGCAGCTCCAGGCAGCGCTCGGTCGGTTCTAGGTGCATCCAGCACCTGGAGAGAAGGCGCAGGGAGGGCGCCGGGCCAGGCCCCTCGGCGAGAGCGGCCCCGCGCTAGCCCGGCCTCGGCCTCTGCCCTGACGCGTCTGCCAGGCCGGGTGAGGAGTCGTCAGCGGGAGCCGTCGCCGCTGAGGGGACGTGGAGGTCGAGGGCGAGCTGGGGCCTCCCGCGGCGCTGGGCCCCGCGGAGCCGCGCGAGTCCCTGAGGTGACGGGCGCCGAGGCCCCGCGGGAAGCGGTGGAGCCTCCGCTGCGGCCGCCGTCTTGTTTTCGCACGATCCTATTTGGCAGCAATAAATGAGCAACTTTGGAGCCTCAGAAGTGATTAATTTCTCACTGGAGCTGTCTCTGAGGCTGTCACAGCCTGACAATCCTGACATAAGTGTCATTTATAATGTCACAAGTCTATTACACATAAATGTCATTATACAATTACTCTGCGGATGAAGGAAGGTTCACGGGGGGAAGAGCATCTGATATTAACTCAATTATAGATCTTAATGTCCCTGTTTGGTTGTCCTCCTTCATACATTGGGCCCGACTTGTTCCTTTTGTGCAAATTACCCGTTATTTATGGCAGCGATACCCCCAGGCAGCACAGGTGGGGTGTGCGGGTCTGTGTTATCAAAACCCTGGCACGACCCCACGCGAGCTGCCACGACTGACACCAGCGCGGCCATCGTGGCCCTTTCGTAATTAGCCCTCTTGAAACGAGGGCTCCGTGCTCTGCCTCCCCCCATTTTTTTTTTCCCCCCCCCATCCCTCTGAAAGGCATCGGCATATGGGTGGGATGATAAATCCTCCGTGTGCTTTTGATAAAGACGGCTCGGTTTAATGAGGGTGACTTTTTGTGCTGCCTAACAAAAGACGCTCTTTCTTGTTAGAGGGAAAGGAGTTCAGCAAATTCCCCTGCGCTGCACCTCAATTATTCCTTAAAATTGGCATAAACGGAGCCTTCATTTAGTTCTAACAGGCTTTCATCCTCCTTGGCCCAGACACAAACAAGGCTTTTGCTGTGCCTTGGTGCACTGACTGGATTTGAATGCGTTATGCACACAAAGGTAGCGTAACGGAGCTGACTAGGAAAGGGAAAGAGATACCTGGGCTGGTGCTGCCGTTCCCATCTCTCCCTGACCGGCTACGAGCGCCGAGCCGGCTCTTTCCTTGGAGGTCACCTGAATCCTGCTCTATTCTGCGGACTGAAAAACTAAAGCGCTTGTTGAGATATAGGCAGAGACTGGGTCCTGAGGGCACAGACAATTCTTGCGCTGGCGTCAGCAGTTTGGAGCGATCTGTACCACAACCCGAGCCAACTTCCACACGTGTAAATTACAGAAAAAGGCCGTGAATTTCCATGCTAATCCTTCAGATTTATTCTGGGACAACTGAGGTGAGAATCAGGCCTTATGAATTACTTCCTTTGCCTGTTTGCTCTTCTGGGACGTTGTTGTTCTCCAAGGGACATCTTTAAAGCAAAAGATGGTAGAATTTATTTGCAAATAATTTATTCAGTGATTGGTGGGAAAAGCTGCTGAATAAATAATTCACTGAATGCTAATGGAACACCAGAGATGGTCGAATAATGAAAATGTTTATTTTCAAATAATTTATTCAAAGAAAAATGCTGAAATGTATTGGCTCAGTTATTCTGGTGAATAATCCAGCCATTATTCTGGTGAATAATCCAGTCATTCCTACCCAGCGCAGCCTATGGGCAAAAAGATGCACTGCACATAGCAGGTCTTGAAAGCGTTGCAGCGCTCAGCTGCTCCATTTGCCACCGGAGATCTTTTTTGCCGACGTGCATGCAGCTGTATGCTGGGTCTCAGGTGGTCCTGGAACATGAAGTGATTTTGTGCTGATATTAGAGCAAGTACCAGAAAAATCTAAATTACATTTAAAAAGAAATCTACCCCTTTATCTTTTAACCTTAAGCCTCCCCTACTCATGCAGAAAAATCAATCAAGACTAATCTACTGTACTAGTGAAAATAAAATAGAGCCCATATAAACATCTATTTTATCTTCAAGATAATTTTTAGAGAAGTGTATCAAAACCTCCAAAGCTTCCTCTTAGGAAAGAAGCCCCTTGTCCTTAACAGAGAGGATCCATTATTGCTACCTGGGAGGGTTTCAGGAAGGAGTAGTGGATACAGTCTGCCTAGTTATCTAGCAACCTAGCGTGACTTTTTTTTTTTTTTTTTTTCTTTTGTAGAAACCCTCTGCCATAAGGAATTCAAAGGACTTCGCCTCCAAGCTGTACCTGCTTGCCTGCATCTTTAAGAAAAGCTGTAGCAGTAAAGTTTTTCTGAAGACACAGCTGTAGCAAACAAGAAGTCACCTGAGACCGTAGAACAAGTAAAAACAGCAAACTGGGCTCTATTTCTGCTTGCTGGGGGGTTAAATATTATGTGTAGAAAAAGATAGTTTGATTAGTTTATTTTTATGGTTCATCTAGTTTATGGATCAGGCTTGGCACTAATGGGGGGAAGGTACTTTCAGCAGAAGCTCTGCATCTCTTTGCATTCATGTTTTCAGGCTGTAGAGATAAGGTTCTGCACAGACTCTGTCTTTTTTTTTTTTTTCCTCTGAATTTTGATGTTTTTCTGATTCATTTTTCAAATTTCTTTTGCCGTTTCTCCTCTTGTTTTCCAAGTGTTAGGCAAGGGTTATAGCCAGGAAAAAACATAAAAACATGACCTTCTGAGAGTCTTTGGTGCTTTGCTCTCTTGTCCTTCCTGAGATCAGAAGAGGTCAGGGATGATTTGACTTCTTGTTTTTTTTTTTTTTTTTTTTTATG
>JAYECN010461940.1:0-18913 GCA_035222435.1 Microcambeva ribeirae
GGTTGGACTAGATGATCTCTAGAGGTCCCTTCCAACCCTAAGCATTCTATGATTCTATGATTCTATGATTCTAAAATATTATCCAATAGACTACTCGGATGATGTGTGGTATATTAGTCTCTGTCTTTATAGAGATTTTGTAATTTGAAAACCATTGTGATAAATTTAACTAGCATAATATCTGCCTAGATTTTAAGGCTGGGAGGAACAGTTATATATGTATATTTTTTCCTTATGAATAACATGCTGTAAAATTTTACTCAGTGGCTTTTGCATCAAAACTATAACTTCTGCTTGCTTGTCTTTCTAAAGCATGTTCTAGCTCAACTGTGAATTAAAGACTTCAAGTGACACAGCTTCTCTCACATCCTTAGGTAAACTTATTCCTACAGCTACTTATGTCCACTGAGGATATCTGTGGTTTATTTCCAGTTTTCTTCCTACCATTTCTTTTTTGTATTTTGGCTGCAAGGTGCCTGCCCTATCAGAATCCAAATCCCATGAAGATAGATACAGAATGTGACCAATTCATTTCTCTCAAAGTAAATAATAAATTGAGCTTTATTCATTTCTCTTGCAAGGATGGGTATCCAGTTTTTGAATAGGTGCTGTACTGCTGTACCATTTTATTTTTTTCTTATTTTTAAAAAAATTATAGAATAATGGGAAATAATTTTGATATATATCACTAAATTGAGAAGCATGTGTTAAAGAACAGGGCAGTATGTGGGAAACATATCGGAAGTATATCTGAAAGGAAATGAATAAATTCAGAAACACTCTGAGGGTGAGGTAGGGATGGGAAACATGAGATTAGCCAAGTTGGCCACAGCATGTTTTGCATCTGGCTCTTTACGGTAAGCAGTTTGTTTGGATAGCTACTCCTTACTTCATGGTTTCTTCTGGAAACAATATTTTTTTTACTAAAGATCTGTAATTCTGGCATATAGAAATTAAAGTCTGATTGTAGAGCCAATCCATAAAGTGAAAGAGAATAATGAAATGCCTAAAGATCTTCTATATTTAAGTAAACACACTTAAGTGGAAAATAGTTAAGTTTTCTATTTTTCCAGAAAGCTGAAAAGCAGACTTGGATTTTTTTTCCACGAGTGATTGCTATGCAATACCAAAATGCCTAATTTTAGGGGAGTGTAAGCCAACAGCATTTACATTTTATTTGCAGGAATTTATTAAGATACAATTCTCATTAAAATTGTGATGTGACTATCTCGTTGGGGAGTAGATGAGGTTCATTATGACCCAATGCGAAATATTGAAAAAAATGTGCTATATGAACATACAATTATAAAGGGTCAATAAAGTCCATCAACTCTATATGTTTTTCTCATGCTTTATCTCAATAGCCACTTAGAATTTAATGTTTCTTCTGAATTAAACATTATTTATCAGTTCATCTTTTCTATCATCCCTTTTCTTTCAAACTAAGCTAAATCACTGGAATTCAGAAAGTATAATCTAATGAATGGAATAATGGAAATACTAATAGCGCATTGTTATTGCGGTCTCTAAGCTCTGCATTTTACAGAAATGTTGGGAAAATCATGTTTTTCTATTGACACCTATCAACTGTGGGATATAAATAATTACATCAATTTTTAATGCATTTTAAAATGAGAGTCTTAGTCACTTTGTATGACTTAGTAATATCCTCGCTTTGTTGATTCAGGGATATTGAAACACCCAGGGTAACATTTTATTAAGCTATAGCCCTATTTGCAATTCAGTTCAGGTCCATAAATCAGATCAAAGGTCAGAAATCAGATCAAAGGCAATACATCCTTGCAGTGATTCTTTAAAGTATTTACCGCATAGATAAATATATGAAGTATGAGAGAACCTGATCAGATCCTGTAGCCTTCCTTTCTGTTTTTATTTTCAGAGCCTTAGTACTTTTTAAACCCTTTAATATTTTGTCTGAACTATTTGTATAGCATTATGAATTTTTATCAAATGCATATAAGCAGAAACTGTTTACAGCAATATAAATGCTAAATAATATGTGTAATACCACCCTTTCATAACAAAGATAAGTATATCCACACCACTCTTCCCTTTTTACTTCCTGCTTTGCTGCTGAAGGAGCTAATAATGTTGTAGTCTAGAAGAATACAGATATGGAGAGAATGAACAAGCAGGAAAGCAATCTGTTATGAAGGACCATTTGGAATATTATGCAATTATCATCACTATATTCTTTATAATCAGATTTTAAGAGGGTTAATTTTTTCTTTTTTGCTATTTATTGCCAATGGGTGACTATCTATGTCTATTTAAAGGATATATTTATCCTTAGGAGGCAGATTTCTGTATAAGCCAAAATTTGTCTCATGCATTTTTAGCCTAAATATGTAACATATTTTCTAAGATTTCCCTATGATTATCTTTGTAAAATTTAATTAACAATAAAAGAAGAATACCTGAGCATAAGGAATCCATCTGGCAAGGCTCATGGCTACAGCAAGTCACTTGATAAAAATTTGCATATATAGAAGTTATGATGATATGATATAAAATATACAAATAATGCACTGCACTGTTTTTGACTCTATTGTAAAATAGAATCCTATGTAATTATATTTGTTAAAATCTTTGAAGGTGGAAATCATGTTGTTTGAGAACTAAAGTTTTAGCCATCTATGTTGTTATACCTGAGAGAGAAAAAAAAAAAAAAAAAAAAAAAAGGCAGCAGAAGTGGTTTATTTTTAGATTAAAACAAATATGTACTGAACTGGAAAATGACTATTTCTGTCTCCCTAGAGTCTTCTTTCTCCTCAGCTTCACCTTGGTCATTTTACCTTTTACTTAGAATATAATTTATTCTTCAATGCTACTTCTTTACATGAAGTTATTGCACTTATAGGAAGAAAAACTGTTTAGTACTCCACTCAGCAAACATAACACCTTAAAACAGATCAGTTTTAACAGATAAAGTCTTGTTTCTGTCTTAGATTTGCCTGTAAAGCAAAACAAAATGAAACTCTTTCATGTGATTTATTTTATAATTGAAATAGGCTAAACAGTATTTGAAAATATTTAAAAGTATTTGACTGGCCAAAGGAGATTCTTGTCGTTGATAGTAAAGACCACTAGTACCATGAAAGAAATTGTTCTCAAAGTTTTATCTGTTTATGTGTCACTAAGGTAAGAAAATGCTTTTAGTAAGGTGTAGATTGCTGAGAAAGAATTACATTTTTTTTTAGGGAAAGTAAGGTTCAGCTAAGACTCCTTCAAAATAGAAAATATAATTTTAACTTAGTGATTACTGATTCCAATAATTTTTAAGTTCCAAAGTCCCCTGCTAGATCAATGACCATTTTTCTTTTCTTATTTGATGTTCAATGGACAATGTCAGTTCTTACTAGTACCAAATATAATGAACTGTGTGATTCAGTATTTGGTGTAGTTATGTGGATTCTTCTGTCATTTCTGTTTGGCACTTTGCATAAGTGTTTTTACTTTAATCTCTGAGGTGTAAAGATTGTGTGTGTTGTTTCAGATGCTAGTGGGGGCTAAATGCCATTCTTGGAGAGACATGCTTTTGAACTGGCAAGGAGAGAATAACTGGCAGTGAGAAAAAGTAGTTTTTATGTCAAGGTTGTCAGACCTATTTTGCTGCCAGCTCTTGGCTAGAATTCTGCTTAACACCAGATGGCATTTTTTTTTTAGATGTTCTTGAACAGAGCAGATCATTAATTCCCCCTGGATTTGCCCAGGCACCTTCTATGATGAAATTTCCTGCCCACATGCCTGTGCACTCTGTAGAAATCTGTGTTTTATTTCTTTTCATTGTACAAATAACCTCCATTCTTAGAAAAAAAAAAAAAAAACAGCCTTTTAAGCTGTGTAGCATAACTTCATGAGCTTTAGTTTTTGTTTTGTTTTTGCACACACAATGATTTGCAGGCACAGTTGGTGCTATTTAGACCCCTAACAGCACACCTAATTATCTGATTGTTCCCACCATCAGGTAGAAAAGCCGCTTACAGCTATGAAAGATCCTTTCAGTCATATGAGTAGATGCTTATCTTTGAGCATGAAAGAGTTGGCACAAATTGGATGATTGATCTGGCTTCTTCAGTTCAGGCTGCCTGAGACTGTTTCTTCAATGCTTCACATATTGTACATTTGCACTCGGCGCAATCAGTATTGGATTGTATTAGTGAATTCACAGATTTATGAGCTATGAAGAGGGCTTTCAGTAGAAATGGTAGAAATTGGTAGCAAAGTTTCCTTTGCCAAGAAAGCAGGTAGTTCAAAATAATTAAAGGGCCCAATGAGAGTGCCAAAGTAGGCACGAAATTGCTTGTATTTTTGGAGGAGTTTCAATGACAAAAGCTATCCTTCTCTTTGCAAATTATTAATGGAAATGCAGGAATGGAAATTAGTCTGCCTTGAGGAGGGAAGAAGGGGAGGGGGAACAAACAATGGAACCCCAAAAATGAAATGTTTTTTAACAATTTCCAAATATTACCATCAGAGATTAGTGTCCTGACCCATACATTTTAAACTTCATTTAAAATATTAAAGCCCAATATGTAAAGGCCAATACATTTTGGAAAGTAAAGTGCCAGAATTCCTTCATTCTGAAGTGCAAAATACAGGGGACTGTAGAAATATTTCTGTCTACTCTGCAGTGCAGGAGAAGGCTGCCATGAGCTCTGCTGTGTTGAATTCCACTGTGATGGTTCCTTTTTAGGAGACAGATAAATTCCCTATGCTTTTTTGACACCTTTTTATTAGTTATTTCACATCCAATTGGAAGAATGGACAATTTTATTTGTGGTTCTATAGGCTAGTTTTAGATCGCTCATGTCATTAAATGTTGCTGGAAAATCCACAGAGTTCTTTTCAATATAGTTTAATAACTGAGGACACTTACATTTTAGTTTCAAACATCATGGTATTTTGACAGGAAACGGTAAGGAAGTCATGCCTGTGGGTACTTTCCCACTATCTAGCAAAGTTTGCTATTTCAATACTCCCTCATCTTCACCCCATCCCACTTGTACTTGATATACCAGAGAGAATCTGGCTGTTTGCTCTGAATGTAAATTCAATGTGTTTTATTCCTGGGGGAGATTTTTTTATATTTAATAAATTCCTATGGATAATAATAAGACTTAAAAAAATGGATTCTTTTCCTACTGTAAATTAGGACTGTATTTACAATCAAATACCGACACCTTTTTATTTCTGACTATGTAGAATTGTCTTGTTTTTGAATTCTATTAATTAGAAACGAACAAAATAATATATGACCCATAAAGGATTGAGAAAAGTGCTGTTTAGAGAAAATCCATTTAATAAAGCAGGCAAAAAATAATCATCTTTATACATTTAAATTTTAAATGAATAATTGTATTCTAGCATCCTTCTTGTGCATATCTATTTCAAACTCACTAACACCATTAACAGCTGCAATAGCCGACTGTCATCCCAGTATCTCCACTAACTCAGTTATGAGCTTCTTTTGCACACATTGATACAAAACGTAATAGAGAATAACAACTCTAACACTCTAGTCATTTTGGTATTTCCAAGGTACCAACTTCAGTCACCTTTTCATGAGACTGTAATTAAAAACGTATTCCTGATGAGGCATTTTTATCAGACGAGAAGATTGAAAAGAGAGAGTAGTTTTGCCATAAAATATTTCTTTCAAACTCAGTTAAATTTGAAGTCTTTTGAAATACAGAAGCATACAGAGATTAGGAAAATCTTTTCACAAGTTTTAAACGTTTATAGGGTCTTCTTGGCCAATTCATGCTACCTCTTCCATTGCTCCAGCTAGCCAGGCAGGATCATGAACATGTCCATAACCCTTCCCACATAGGCTAGCACTCTATATCCTTACATACAGCCCTTTGAAGACTGAGAGGATTTGGCAGAGCTGTTGCTAGAGAAGCAGCTTTCTTCAGCATTGCCAGGGAAAGTAAATGGCCCAAAAGATGTTCGTTATGGATTACTGCAGAATGCCTTTTCCATCCTCTTGGCCAAGTGGAGCGGATGTCTTCACCTTTCAGCCCTGTAACTAACTTGTCATCTCTCGCATTCATCCTTGGAGTCATCCTTTAAGCTAGCAGGCCTGAGACAGCAGTCTGCAATTGTGCTCTCACACTCTGCAGTAACTGTAAAGCTGACATAATGCCTTGCAAATTCTTTTGACACAGCTTGCTTTGAAATATCTGTATTAATTTAGCTAACAGTATCAGCTGGTGAGATAATGTAAATGATACTCTAACAGCTGCTGTAGGAACATGAGACTATGAAGGAAAGAAAAACTTTAAGAAAGCATTCAAATATCCATTACAGTTTAAAGAATGCATGTACAAAGTCCAGGACAAGGTAAGACTAAAATGAAACAATTGATGCCTAATAAAGAAGTTTCAGTTTTCCTTGATGCTTTGGAATATTTTAAACATAATTATTATATTATTTCATGCTTCTCTGCTAAATCAGTTCCTTGTTTCATATACATGGATTATATTTGATTTTTATGAACTCTGAAAAAAAATAATAATGAGCTAGAAAGCCAATCTTCATTCTAATAACTTAGGCTAATCTTAGCTAACAGTGTTACTCCTCCCCACTTCCAGAAATGGAAAGCCACGTACTCAGGAAGAATATATTTATTCTGTTGTAATAAAAACATTACAAAAAAATTTAAAAAGTATAATTATTTTTATCTCAAATATTTTATGTGAAATAGATGCAAAGATACAGATTTAATAGACCAGTCTTTCTGAATAAAACTTTCATATTCTTAATGTTGTTGATAAATGATACAGAACATCAAAGAAATTTGGTAATGCATCAGTTTAATGTATTCTTGTAATGGAAACTCTTATTCACTGGCATTATTTTTGTACTTTGTCTTGTTCCTTCAGTGGCTGTCATTTAAACATGAAAGGTTCCTGCAGTGCATTGCCCTAGGATATGATTTTCTTGTTTTATAAATAAATGATGTCCAGACTAAGGTGATGGACTATTGGGCAAATGGAGAAAAATGCTTATGAAATACTTTCATTTAAAAAAAAAAAAAAAAAAAAAGTCAGTAGATAAAACTTACATTGGTAAAAGATATTAATATAAAATAGAATACAACTGTTCATGATTTAAAAATGGAATTTAAAACTGAGAACTTCACATATTAAAAAGCCTATTATTTTATCCAGCTAAATATTATACAGTAGTCTTTTTTATTATTATTATTACTATTTTATTTCACTGTCTTTCTCTGCTTTCCAGTAGTTGCAGGACAAAGTAATTCAGAACTCAGTAGTACTAGATTAACGTGTGTCAGAAATCTGTTTGTGACTTGGCTGCTGCGGCACATGTAATGTGAGACATCATTTTTTCATATCATTCAATGCTCAACTTGAAGACTCTTATTTTTGCTGTGACTTCATGCTGACTTCTTAAGATGTGTGTGGTATAATTTCAAATGTTCCTTCAGCTAGAATTATATTCAAAATGTATGTATTCCCTTTTTAAAGTTTACAGGAATTTTTCTACTACTTCAGAACAGAATTTTAAAGGAACTACAAAGCTCAGCATTAAAATGAGAAAATTTATAGTGCATCTATATTAGTATTTTAGTTCGGATCAGAAATGTGCTCTTGAAACAAGCTCCCTAATTGTCCCCACTTCAGTGATCAGAACCAAACAGCCTGAGTGCATGAACTGGATTCCTGTTGAATGAAACTAAACTGGAAAATGTGCTCGAGGAGCACAGCTAATGCATTCTAGATGCGACTGGGCATTTGGACCAAGGAACCTGATCAGGGAGAGTCCAAAGTTTAAAAGAAGAAAAACAGAAAATCCTGAGATATTTTGTGCCTGTCTGGTTCTCAACACAAGCTGCTCTCCTCTATAGATCTGTTCTTGTTGATCGGCAGCATTTGCTAAAGTAAACACAATAATTTTCTTTCAGCTGATGTCTGTCTTGTGACCTTCAGGTCTATAAGGCATTTTACTGGACACTGACCCATTTGTCTTCTGCTAATTCAAGGCCTGCTGTTGTGCAAGTTTACAGTACAGGGTAAACTTGGGGTAGGATGTAGTAGGATTCTGTCTTGCTGGATGGTCTGATTAAGGTCAATTGAAATAACATGAACCACAGTTTAGGCTGTTAAATATTTCTTCCCTTTGAAGACTCTGTGGACAAGATGGAAAAATGGTGAGTTTTTCAGAGTACAGAAGGCTATCAGTATTATTCAGGGGAATGATTTACAATGAGCATTTTTGTGTGCACTAAGCACTTCTGGAACAGAACATAGAATAGAATTTGAGTAGACAACTCTGGGCCAAAACATTTCCAGCTGTACAAATTTGTGGGCAGTTCATGCAGCTGAGCTCGTAGATTGTCAAACTGTAGAAAGTGAGATACAGCACTTTTACTATCAACTTAATCTGAAAATAATGCACAGTTACTCTAAAACAGTCTAGTTTAGGTATTAACAAAGCACAAGAAATCTAAGCAATACCATATACTACCATGTGAACTAAAATCACTGTAAATGTAGTAAAATGAGCAATATATAGGTTTTCTTATTCTGCTTCATGGTCTTGTCAGTAGATCATGAGAACATATGAAAGGCAGACACAGAAAAAAGCAAATTTTTATCTGAATGCAAGGTTTTGTACATTGACTCAGACAGTTACTGAAAATATATACCTAGGAAAGACTATAAGAACAGAGCAAGAATACATGCATATCTGTAACTATTGAACAAAGTGAAAGGGAAAAAGAAAAGCGATGAGGATTGGGATAATTAAAATATTTTAAAAATCCCAGATGAGATGTTATCTCTTATTTGAGAACAGTTTCTAATAAAAGTAAAACTTATAATAGGATCTGCACACCAACTTAAACCATAACAAAGCAAAACACTAGTAATAGCCTGAAGTCCTTCAAATAAGACTTCGGGGAATTTGGAGACCCAGATTTAAATTTCTTTCATGAGTAATTCAAATAATGTCTTTTCAATGCAGCTTGCATTTCTGTGAAAGGACCCACAAAGCTGTACAGTTTTGAGGGGTGCTTCTATTTTGGCAACTAACTCAATGGTTGAAGTTCATGTGGACATTGTGAGATTGAAGGCCTTATGATTCAGGAGGGTAAAGAACTTGCCATGCCCATGCAAAAGCAGATGCAGAAAAGTGAAGTTTTCCATTAAAGAAGAGATTCTGATTCCCATATACTCTTATACTGCGTAGTACTGGCCTCAAAGTAGTTGCAAAAATGCAGCCAAGTGACTGAGAAAAAAGCACTTTCCCCTATATGATAGGATGGACTAAGAGCTTGGATAAATAAAATAAGCTAGGAAATAAAAGTCAGCAAATCTCTGGAAAGCTAGGAGGACGTTAACTCCTCAAGCAGCATGCTTTTTAAGCAATTCTTGTGTACTATATATTGACTTAGCTGAGGATTTTGGTTTAGTAAGCTACTTATATGCCTTTTAAAAAGACAGTATTTTTATTTATCAATAGAAAAATATAAACTTTTTTTTTTTTTTTTACTTTTTCTTCTATGAAAAATGTAGTAAGTAAGCAATATGTCTAATAAAAGGTACTATGTTTCTGATATCACTATGTTCCACAGAAGTTTGGCGCAGATGCTATTGACAATAATATTAAACCAAGACAGAAAGGCAAAATACTAAGAAATATACCGTTTCCTTCTTGTTTAATTTTTTTTGAAAATAACAATATATTCAAGAAATAATCTTGGAGCTCCAGTTTACCCAACAGAATCCACAGTGGTCCCAGTGCTGTGTCCTGTGTAAATATGGACATGTACAGACTTTAACAGAAAAGCAGCACTGTGCAGCAAGACCAGGAGTCTGGCCGTGGGCTTCAGCAGTGCAGAGGCAACCAATGGAGATAACTGACCTGACAGCAGACTGAGGCCTTGAGAGTGTCTGCAGAGATATATTGACAATAAGCAAGAATTTAAGGATATTCTCTTTCTGCCAGTGAACATTGTTCTTCCCATGCACACTTGCCATAGGTCTATATATGCCGCCAATGCTTGTTTTTGTAGTGCAGCTTTACGAGTGACACATTTCATATGACAGTGTTTCCACGTGGTTTACTTTTGACCAGGACCTTGAAGCATGATGGAAGGTGTCTTCATTTTTATTTTAGAAATGAAAATGCACTGATTTACACAGAAAACCCTCACCTTGTTTAATTTAAAACAAGATTGATTATGAAGAACATGAGGGAAATTGCCCTCTGAGTATAGCACATATCATGTGCAGAGTATTTGAAAATTAAAATTTGAATTTAAAAAAATAATTAAAATTTAATTTGAAAATTAAAAATAATAAGACATTACAGGTTGAGTTACATTGATGAAAAATATGGCCTTTTGTATTGAAGAGATCTTTCATATCACTCAGTCAAGATTTGTAACAAGTTTCTAAATTGTCCAATCTTAGACTCTTAATAGCCTCTTAGTTTTAATTTTCACCCTTTTTCCCCTTTAAAGGGGGATCATTGTAATATCTGACATTCTCATCAAATTGCTTATATGTATGTTGTTTTCTGAGAAGATCATTGACTTTTCTTGTTATGTTCATCTAAAATTGTTATATAAAGCTTGACAACTCAGCATGGCATTTTCTTTCATCTATTCTTCAGATTTTTATTAGCTGTATGATTAACTGTGTTCACATTTTAGCTGACTTCTCAGCATGGATTTGTATTTCTCTATCTTTTGACAGATAACTTGTTGAGAATAACTCTTCAGATGCTAATTAACCTCCTGTCTTGATGACAACACAGTCATAAGCTCCTTATTTGCCTGGATTCATCATCATACTAGATGCATATATTTTCTTTATATATGTTCTTCTATTTTATCTAGAGTTTTTTATGTGTAGAACCAATCCACTACTCTCTTAGTGTGTGTGTGTGTGTGTGTGTGTATACACATATATATATATATATATTACTTTGCTGATTGTAATACAGCAATAAAACCTAATTACTAAGTTTGTGCTGGGAAAGGTAAAAATTTTGTTTTTAGAAAGTAGAAGTACACTCTGTATAAATATCATCTGCAATGTCATTGTATAAAAATTGAATTGTAGTACGGGTATAAATACTGTACAAATGTTGAGAGTCACTTGATGGGGGATAAAAAAGAAAAAAAAAGTAATGGCAATCAATGTTACTATGTACAAACATAAGAAACTTAATTGAATTTTGAAATCAAACATATGGCTTTTATCGTAACACTATAGAGAATATTTGCAAATGCAAATAGAGTGAAAAAGAATTCGAGAGACTTCCAAATACTGATGGTATTATAAGTTAATTTGGATACTACTTGGAGTTATCTTGGGCTATGAGAAAAAAGCCATTTAAAAAAAAAATGGAAATCATTTTGCAAACAGGTACGTCTTAGAATGGACAAAGTAGAAATTGTGGATGGAAATTGTCCCACTGGTCCATGTTTTGTGATTTACATAAGAATTATGTTAAGCACTCCCAAATATACCCCTTAGTGTAATAGCAACATATAGGACATAAATGCATTCCCTTACACAATCAGATATTAGTTGTCCAAAGCATAAGGAAAAAAAAGAAACAAATCTTTTTACTTGTGTTCATGCCACTGCTTCAAGTTCATTCACTTTGGATAGTATATCATTGTTTTGCATGTAATTTATCGTTTACATTTTGAATTATGAGACTTGGAATTACTAATTTTACATTCAAGTCTATTACTCCTGTTGCTCCATTTGTTTTGCCTACTCTAGTTATTTTAATACAGTTATGTGTCTTGCCAATTAGCAAATGAAGGCATTTAGAATGCGATAATATCACATGAAAAGTTTTTCTTGTGGTTTTTTTTTTTTTTTTTGTGCTTCATGGTTGCTATTTCTGCTTTATTCTGTTCTCGTTATCTAGAAAATGATGAACTCTTAAATATTTTTACATTTTCCCTGACACATTTTGAAATGTACAGCAACAAAAAATAAGTATCATGCTGTTTACCCACTAGTACAACATAATAAACTCACTTAGAGTTCTCTCAAAAGCCAATGGTTTTTCCATTTGTGACCATAATTTTGTTAGTCATTGACCACTAGTATAATCTTTATATTTGGATGTGAAACTGTTGACTACAGACAACTGAGGAGCAATTTCTGAATCTAAATTATTTTGGAGCTGTTATTGAGCTGTCCGGCACTTCAAGTCATATTTATGTAATCAACTATGAAGCAATTTTCAGTGCTTATTCCCAGATCCTGTTTTAATGAGACTCTAAAAATTGTTTGTGTAGACTAGAACTGCTAGGAGATGGCAATGTCTTCCCTAACAAGGCATGCGCATTTGCAGACTAAATAATTCTGGAAAGACTCAAATAAATAGAATTCAGCAGTTCAGTAGAGTGAATTTTTATTAGTAGTGCCTAGATTTTAATTAGTAGTGCCTAGATTTTAAAGAATTTCTTTAATATGAGAAGGATTTGGTTTCTAGTCTGCTCATTGAGTGACGATAGTAAACTGGATTTGCATACAGAAAATTCATGATGGGTAGATGTCTTCTTGCGCGCAGGCCCAGATTTTTTTTTTTTTTATGCTGCCTCATGAAGGGACTATAGCTTAACATTCAAACAGCAATGTTCCTTTATCCATTTTTTTTCTATAATGCTGATTGTCACAATTGAGCAAGAGCATTCATTGCCTAAGGCTATGTATGTCAAGATACAGCTGAAATGTGGTATGCTCTAGACTTCCTGTAATGAAATATCTTCTTCAGGTTCATTGACATGAAAACTGATGTAAGAATAAGTTGTCAAAAATCTTAGCCTACGCTTTAGCCTGCCTTTTTGGAGCAGTGTATGGTATGTATTAGCCACTGTAGTAGTTATACCTTAAATAAAGCTATAATGTTTTAAAAAAAAAATAGTTAAAGTTTTTGCTTTGAATGTGTTCATTAAATTGTAATCTGATCGATTATATTACATTTACTTCAATCTTGCAGATATTTTTACAGAATTCTTCTGCTTAACTTTATTTTAAGCATTTTATATCTCCTGGACAATTTAAAATTGCATAATTTAAAACAATAGGTAGGCTCATCAGTTAACTTCAGCTATACTTAGAACATCCAGTTAAGTGTGTTAACAATTAACATAGACATTCCTGTGCCACTCACACTATGAATATTTATTTTCTCTTTGCTTCTTCAAATAATGATTTCTTAGTCTGTATAACTGAATTGAACTTCACAGGCATCTAAAGTTTTGCCATTATATTAGTTTTAAGAACAACATCACTGATTAATCATTGACTTTTGTGTTTGAAATATAGAGATAACTGTAAAAATATATAACTTTGTAATAGTATATAACATAATGACTATGCTGTAACTGCTATAATTTTACATTCTAATTTATTTTCACTAGTCTAGGTTTTGTATCTAGATCATATATTTTCCTTTTTTTTTTCTGAGATCAAGTTATAATTTAACAGAAAAATCTCATGCACAATGAAATGCACAGTATACTGTTATGAAGAGTCATAACTGTTGAATCAAAGCTGTTTTTCTGCAGAATCCTCCAATGTCTTCTACTTCCACATCAAATTTAATCTTACTGTCCCCAAGTGTTTCTGTTGTAAAGCTGTTCATAAAGTGCTTGCAAGATTATTTTTTAATAAAGGAAAAATATATATTGTTCACTTTATAGACAGAAGAACTCTAAAGTTTTGTTGATCCCACTTTCCAAAAAAAATCAGCTCCAGGCAAAGACCAGTCATAGCAAATTGAAAATTTCAGAAGTTGCAGCAAATGAAATAAATTATCTAGATCCTCAATTGTTAGGCAACCTTAGTGATCACAGTCACGCCTATACATGTGACTTTCTGAACAGTAAAATGCAAAAAAAAAAAAAAAAAAAAGATTTTCACATGATTTTTCAAATAGTGTGCATACCTTTAAAAACTCCTTTAATATGCTGCATTTTTTTCAGATAAAGAATTTCTGCTTTTAAAAATACTTGAATGTAGGAGTTTAATTTGAGTTCTTGCCTGACAGTAACAATCAGAATAAGACGCAATAGCTGCAGGGCTGTCAACAGGGAAAAGGAAGGAAAATATATGTGATTTCATAAAATGTATTCTCAAGACAGAGATGGCTAGAGAGAACATGATAATACAGGCACAAAAAATATACATTACTAAGAAATATTCCCACCTTCTTATTCTCCTTACTTTTTCCTCATACAGTTCTCTTTGCTATCCCTCACTCTACTGCTTTATCTATTTGCAGTATTCCTCTGCTGCTTTATGTAACATACTTCACGTTATCCTTCCTTCTCTCTCTTATTTTCTACTGCACTCATCAATCACCTCACCACCTCTGCCTAGGTTTCATCATTTTCATTGACAAACTTACCTCAAGATGTACTACCAGTCTACTCTGCATTTTTTCTTTCAAACTTTGTTGGTTCATGTCTGGCAAAAAGGACTATACTCATTTTTCCCTCAGAAACTCTGGAAGCTAGGTGCTGAAAATTCTCAAATCAAATGCTTGTGAGTAGTCTTTGCATTTTAACTAACACTTCTCATTTCTGTGTTTTCTTGAATGTATGAAACTTTATTGTTCAGAATAAAAAAATACTTCTCTCAGAATACATAATCTGAATACCAGAAACTAAACCTTTATTTCATGCAGCAGAGGGGGCAAAAAAGACAGCATTTTTGATTGCAGATCATACAATTAGCATGTTGTTAGAAATACAGATTTGCTTGTGATTTCTTCTTTTCTTGTGATTCCTAATATGTAGATGTAGCTATTGCAAGCAGTTATACCTAGAAACTAAGGCATCATTTCAGGTAAAGGAAAGACTGGCTAAAGGGGAGTGATGCAAAAAAGACAACTTCTCAGTAAGCTTATCGATGTTATTTGCTTAGCAACATAGCTTGTTATATGTAGAGCATTGCAAGTTAAAAGCTTTGTTGTTCGTACTGACTTCCCTTTGTGAAACCTAGTTCAAAGTCTCCACTCTCATGTTCATTGTGCCTTAATGAGGTTGGCTTTAGCTGATCGAGAGATTGGTTCTTTCTGCCATGAACCATGACTCTTACATCCACGAAAGACCTGAAGTTAGAAGAAATCAAAGTTCCTCAAAAGTGAGGCAGAAACTTTGTTCAGAAGTCAGGGTGAAGCCAGCTGTATAATGATCATCTGTTTCAAAGGTGGGAGTGTGAGAGAGAATCAGCCACCTGAGGTACCTAACTCCATTCAAAGAGTCTCTTGCCTAGGGGAATTCTTGGACACATTGAAAAAATTGGAGGGGAAAAAAAAAAAAAAAAAAGTTTGTTCTCATGACCCATTTTGATCGAACTGAATTTCTATATCTTTCTATAGGCTTTTAGGTGTAGCTGTAGCAGGTGAAGGCCATCTGGAGAATGAACCCGCAGCTGCAGCTAGTACAACCCTGAAGGGAATATAACCAATCTGAGTAAGCAGATTGAAGGCTGATCTGAAGGAGCAGACATATGGACCCTGGGTCTGTGACCCAGGAACTGTGGAACCTGCCATAAATGCAAGTAGACCAGTGAAGCATGTGAATATGGACTGGATGGAACTAGAAGAAACAGGACCCAAAGATGAAGAATAAGTTCATGAGCCCTTGCTCCTCAATTGCTGCACCAATTGTACCACAACATTTAGGTATGAGTGTGTGTCCTTTTTTGTACATTGATAGTGGGGAACTCAAAGCATGAGCTTGGATTCAAAAAAAAAAAAAAAAAAAAAAAAAAATGCAAGGAATGTACTTCTGAATGAGAAAGTGCTCCACAAGATTCCACATTAATTTTGAAAACAATGATTAAAAAAATGTAGCTTACTCTTCATCAACAACCTAAAACCAAAATCTTTGTATAAACTTAAGATAAGGAAAAGGATCTTAATTAAAATCTTAAGTTGCTATAAAAATTGTAAAAAATATTAGTTAAAACTAATATTTGGACAGCCTACTGAGGATATTTTTTTCCTGACTTCTCGTATGTAAGAGTCTCAGTAGGAACATGAGTATTAACATAAGAATATGAACATTAACAAATTTATTATTAACTAAATCACATTATTAACAAATCTGTAATATTACAGATAGAATAACTAAATAGCATTCTACACTTAGTATAGAGTACTTAACTTTTGAGAAGTAAAAGTAGGGAAGGTGTGGGTTTTTTCAGCAATTTGTATCTGATTGTCCTTCTTTTATGAGCAGCTCTTACTGTAGAGGTGAGAAAGGTATTTTCCTTCTGCAGATTTTCATGTGTGACAACTTTCTCTGATTTTTTTTTTTTCTTCCCTTGACAATTCTGTTTTTATCTTATAAAGCCTTCTAAAGTCTACTAGAAGGTTTTCATAGTGTATTTTTTGCTTTGCTTCCCCCCCCCCTGTCTTTTTTGTATTGCTGCAACTCCTCTAGTAAATATTTCCTACATGTCCTTTAGGACAGGATAAGTCTTTTTACTCAGGGCAATATTTAGCATAATGCTATTTTGATCTATTTATAGCATGCCTATGTATTGTTAGATTTCAACAGCAATATTTATAACTATAGTATGTGTCTCCATTTTTTTTCCTGGGGAAACAGACCTCATATTTTTTATATTATGTCATTATTATCTTACTGAGAATGCTTTGCAAAATTGGTGGCGAAATGAATAGATGCAAGATGTATTAGACTCATATGTAGAGCTTCTTTTTGAGTGTTGCTGTTTGCTTGTAGTTCTGATGATTTTTTTCTCAATTTTTATCTACATGGAGATGAGCAATGCTGGTTAAAACAGTGCTAAGTACATTTTCAGCTGTAGCCTAAATATTTCTGTGATAAATAGTACCTGGAACATAGCCAAAGTCAGACCAGTAGCTGGTAATTTTCCTACTTATAATTGAATGTAGGTGAATTAAAAGGTAAAAATATTTGCAAACATTTCTTTGAATTTTATAATGAATTTTGTTCTCCATGCACACTCTTATCTACCATATGTGGAAAGCATCAGCAGAACAGAAGATGTTTCTTTTTCTCCATTTATTCCTGAAATGAGATTATCATGTTCTGCTTGTCCCAGACAAATAGATCTCTTTGCTGGCTGTGTTTAGAGCACAGTGGAAGAAATATTAAACAAATTTTAAATTTCTGAAGATACACTGGACAAGTTTCAAGTCTCTTCAAATTGCTAAGGTTGCTTATTAATAAAAGCTCTTATTTGAACTCAAGAAGTTCAATTTCTTTTCACTTCAGACCTTTTTCTTTAAGAATGTTCAAGGTTCTTAATGGAATTCAGTAGAATTACTACAGATAGGCTTGTTTGTAACATTCATTTTCTATTCAAACTATTGTTATATTCACTGCATTTTGTGCCATTGTCATACTTCTACTGTCCTTTTAGTAGATGAAAATGGAGAATGTGGATGTAGAATGAGCAGTTGAAATACCAGTGTAATGTTCACGTATGAAGTCTGGTGAAGTTGAAATAATCTTGTTGCTTAAGTTTTTTTTTTTTCTTTTTTTCAGAAAGTTTACATGATTGGATTTTGTGCTCCTACAAAGATAACAAAAAAAAAAAATTAGAAAACTGATTAATCAGAGGACTTTCAAGTCCATGTAAGAATATACATTTGATGTAAGTGCATTTGTATTTATTGTAAGTCCTACTTATTGTGTCAAATGTAGACTGCAATAGACTGGACTCACAAAACAATTGTTATACTAGAAAGTCAGTGATGATACTTCCTAAAACATTTTTATTATTTTTCACTCTAAAATTGGTTGTGACACCTAAAAATAATTATTCTGAGAACAACAATGCAGGTTTTGGGGGGGAGGGGAAGTACTTGTGTTTGGGCATCATTAGCATAGGGAGAACCTAGGTCAACGTTTATCAAATAATTCAGCATCAGGCACAGCTAACAGGCACAGAGAAACAATGAGGCACAGCTAAGTGAATGGTATTCCATACCTATACAGAGCAATTACTATCCATGGGGTACTATTTTGGGTTTTGAATTGCTGGTTGCATTATTTCTTACTAAAATAATATTTATATGCTCCATTTTGTGTAAAATGTGTTCTCACAGAGGTTTGAAAGGATAGTGCTTCTAGTGGAATGGAGCTTCCTGAGAGTTGCACACCTGTACTACCTCCAGGAAATCAAGAAGGTACTGCAACAGAAATTACACCATGAAAATACCTTCTTCCATTTCACCAGTCTAAAAACTGATTTGCAACTCCCATGGCATGCCTAAAGTTTTTTTCAGAAATTATTGCTGCTTTTAAGTTAGCAAATAACTTCATAAGAAAGAAACCTCCAAGATGTGTATTTCATATAATTTAGATTCCACATTCCTTCATTGGAATAATTCTTGCTATGACATATCCCTTTCCCATGCTCTGCTTAATATCTTCTGTATATCTGGAATTGTTTGCATGTTTAACTCAGACATTAGTTTCAAGAAATTGGGGGGGGATGTCAAAATGAAGAAAGCTTCACAGTCTTCAAAATTTTAAAACGCATATTTGTTTCTATATCCAATACAGCTGATAGCAAGAGTTAATCTGTATTTTAGGATAAATTATTTGCACAGTGAAAACTTTCTTCTCTCCTTTCTCGTTGTCCAGTATTAGTAAATATTGTCTGAGTACAAGTATAAATATAATTTACATAAAAGCTACAATGTTCAGCCTAATAGGAATAAATAGTCTTTAATATGAGGTTTTATTATTAAATGGTAATTTAAAGGCATTTTTGTGGAAGAATAGCTTGAAAAGGGGAAACTTGGAGAAAAACTAGGGCCTAACAGGAGTTTTGGCATTCCAGGGGCTTGCTTGGGGTGATGCACAGCTGCCACTCCCAGG
>JAYECN010461949.1:0-18911 GCA_035222435.1 Microcambeva ribeirae
AATCAAAACCCCGGTCTTTTTTTTTTTTTTTTTTTTTCCCCCTTGTTTTCACTCTGTGGGAAGAAAAAAATGAAGAGTTCTAGGCAATGAAGGGCTCGGTCCTGAAGCAAATCCTTGGTGAAACTCCCTTGCAAGTGCACGCTAGACCTGGCACAGGGGAAGTGCAAAAATGAAAACATAAAATTACAAGAGAGAAAGGACAACGGGTTGCAGCACTGCACTGAGACAGCAAAAAGCTGTTTTCACTTCTCAGCTTTTCCAAGAGCTCCTGGGAACCTCAGTCCTCTTGCTCCCATTTCTAAAATGGGGATGCTGGTTCATCTCTCACCCTCCCATTCCTGGTTTATTTTGTGTGTTCAAGGTGAGAGATGTTTGAGGCAGTCTGTCTTTGGCACCATGGTGGCCTGATGCAGAGGAGAAATGCAAGTATAGCCAATGGGTTGTGCGGGATCGAGAATTATTTGAGCAATCAGTCTGTGAAATACATGTGGGAAGCATTAAAACAATTTGTCAGAATTTGCAATTTGCCAAATGTTGGTATGGATATGTATAAAAAGCCCATGCTCAATGGGACATATTAATATTGGCCATTCCTCAGCACAGAAAGAATGATTTTGTGCTTTTAATGTAGAAGGCTTTCTTTTGTAAGTAATAATAATAATAATAATAATGATAGCACTATAAAGCCTATCTGGCCTGTCTTGCTGTGGAAGGTTTGCTCTTTCTTTCAGTGCAATAGAAATTATTTAGAGGACTGAATAATTCTCTGCATTTCTTTTACTCCAACATTCAAAAAAAAAAAAATAACTCTAGCATTAAAACATAAAACACCCCCTATTGTCTCAGCAGAAATTGAGTTGGTCAAAAAAGAGCAAGGAAATGGAGAAAATACCAAAATAGACAGGAAGCTATTTAAGATGCCTTCTTCGAAGGCTGAAAGTCATTCTGAGAGCAACATGCCACATTCACCGATTGTACAAATAATGTTTGACAAATAGCAAGATGCTATTAATGTGCAGGATCACAATATCATGCATTACAGAAGAAAACATGAAAGGCCCGAATAACTACAGGCTCATCAGCTTATTAGCAGTAGTGTGTTGAAGTCTCACAAAGGATGTAAAGACTTTTGGCCTCTAGCCAAAGAATAGAAGAAAATTCAGAAAGAGCACCTGAACTATGAATTACCTGTGACAATGACCAGGGTTAAGAGTGAGGTGACTAAGTGTAGTGAACTATTACACAAGGCTTTTGTAGACCACAAAACACATTTCTTCTGTGGGGAAATAAAACTGTTTTAGAGCAAAATGCAATTTTGCATTTTGCAAATTGCAAAATGGTTTGCAAATAGAAAGGAAAACTGGGAAACTACCATAGAAAAACCTGGTTGCAGACTGGTTTCTTCTCCCAGGGAGATGAGGAATGGTTAAGCAGTCGACATTTCCACTCCTTGTGTAAATCCTCTTTGTGACTTGAAATTTGGCAGGATGGCGAACGCAGACGAGGGTGACTGGGCGTAGCGCAGCCCCAGCACTGCAGAGACAGTAACTTCGGTCTCCCGAAACGCGGCCCGGGAGCGACGCTGGTGCTGCGTGCTGGAGCCGCCGTGGCAGGGCCGCGTGGCGAAGGCTGGCGCAGTCATCCTCCCCTGCGGTCCCCGCAGTGAGCACGGGGCAGCTTCGTCCGGCTGCGCGTGGTGCCTCAGCGCGGGCTCGTTTGAAAACTGAATTCCTATTATTTTCAACGCTATTAATCTGTTATTGTTTTCCCAGTGGCTGACCTTTGGCTGGAGGAGCAGGTGTGCTGGCTCCTCTCTAATCCCACTGGCATCCGTTTCGGCAGCAGTTTCTGAGAGGTTTTGGCACCCCTGCGAGTGCTGGGAGAATTATCGAGCAAGCCCGGGGAGTGGCAGGGCAAGAGCGCAAAATTACGCTCCTCATCAATCATGGCCCTCCAGCAACTCGCAGCGCGTTGCAAATTGCTGACTAACGAGGGCGAATTAGCCTGATAAAATCACCATTAGTGTCAGGCCAGAATGATGTGAAGTTTCCAAGACGCGGCTGTCCGGTCTGTCTGTCCCTCATCCATTAGTGCGTCTGCTTTGGAGATCCCCATCCCGCAGAGCACACGCTTTATTTAGGCAGGTTGCTAATCCCAAGGAAATCACGGGGATACCACTCCTGATATGTGTGTTTATGGGCTCTAATGGGCCACAGCCATAACATACATTCTCTTTATGATCGTAGAAGTGATAAATAACTGCATGAGCTGGTTTCTTGGTTCGAAAACTGATTTAGACTGATCAGCTAGGCCTAGAAGTAAGCACACAGGAATCAAGTGTTAGTGAAAAGGAGCATAATATTGAACAGATAAAATGCTTTGAGGCCATGTATAGAACATAAAATATAGCCAAGAATTGCTTTTTAAAAGTTATAAAGGCAACTGTAGCCAATAGAATTAATAAAGCAGTCTGTATTAGCTTATGAACTTCTCTCAGTGCTGCCAGACTGCAGCTGGAATATGTTTTTAAAGGTAGCTTTTATTTGCCTTTTGGTTTCTCAGAGTTTAGAGTTTATTTCTTCATGTTTTCAATTTTTCCTCACTGTCTTGAAGGCAAGAACCGTATTTCTTAAAAAAACAAGATCAGTAAGCAAGGGCAGAATAACGGAGGCTCAGCTTCTCACCTAATCATTTGACTACAGTAGCTGTGACTTCAGGAGACTACAAAGCATTGCAAGACTCACGAGACCACGAACTCACAAAGCTGATCAAAGCCCTCGTTTATATCCAAAAATTGCTGTAAAGATTCATGTTTTGTTGCTTTCATTATTATTTTTTTGCAAATGTAAACTAAGACTTAGCTCCTCTGACGTTGTCATCCTTTTATCATTGTCATTTGATACGGAGCTGCAGCAAGACAAGGACTTACTCATCGCTGCACAGAGTTACTTGCATGGAAAAGACAAGACTGTAGCCTGCTTTCGAAAGTCATTTAGGACTGGGCATTGCCCTGCTGTGGTATCCACGGGCTCAGAGTGCCTGCAAGAGTCATCCAGTCACCCTCGTAGAGCATTTGACTTGTCCAAAGTTATCACATACAGCTTTGAATGCCAAGAGCTGCAGTTAGGATGATCTTGCGTGTCCTTCCCCGTGGCACAGAGCAGAAATGATAGTCCACTCAGTTTCTGGGATTCATTTTTCGTTTGTTGAATGACTTTTTCCCCGTGGTTGAAGTGGTCTGCGCTTGGCTTCTTCAACGGCTGACCAACCACTGGGATTGTAATGAGCAAAATGTCACATCTTTATTGTTCTAAATGCCAAAATACATCTTAATGGAAATGAATATTTCTTTGTTTAGAAACCAAAGCATCAAAATTAGCTTTCATAACCCCCTACTTTTTTAAGAAGTATTAATCCTTCTAGTAATTTCTGTCCATACAGTGGAAATGCAACGATGGATTCTCAGCAAGTGCAAGTGGATGGAAGCCAGCTGATTTTGGCAGGCCCTGAGTGGCTTTGCAGCAGCTTTTTGGAGGTGTGGGCAAGCTTGTGTCTTATGCATCTTTCTGCCTTTTAAACCATAGCGCTCTTGGAGCTGCTGCACGCATTTGAAGGGCGCCCGCAATCCTTTCCAGGTCCCTTGCATGCCCTGGCCATGTATTGTCGTTCGTTTTGACGCTGATTTGTGTTTGCAGGTGTGAAAGCTGCGGTGCCGTCTTCCACTCCGAGTGCAAAGTGAAGGCTGTGCCGTGCCCTCGGTGCGTGCGGAAGGAGCTGCAGAAGAAGCAAAAGTCCTTCTGGAGGCGGCTGAACATGGACGAAAACTTTGAGGAGTCTTACAATATGTTTGAGCTGTCGTATCAGAACACATGACTGCCTTGAGGCAACGGGCAGCCCAAAGAGAGTCTCTTCCCCTGGTACCACCTCAAGCAACTTCTCAGCTTAGCCAGGCAGAAATCTTCTTGCAGAATAGGATCTGACCACCACCTTCATCTGTGAATAGCAGCTGCCAAAGCGGCCACAAAGCGCTATTGCCTTTGAAATACTGTGGCCAAATTGCATTTTGCATTGAAGTCCAGCCAGTAGCTCTCATACAAAATGTGGTTTACTTGAAATGCTTTAGCTCTAGCTAATTAAGCACCCAACCTTTTCTTCTCCACCTCTGGAGAAGACTTTTCCTCAAGGCAGAGAATATTTCCTGCCATGACCACCTTCTTAATTATTATTTTGGATGTTGCACATTTAGAATTGATGGCTCATCTACTTATTTATCTGTATTATTTATTATTAGCCTTGGCAGAGGTTTTGGTGAGGTATCTTACAGAACCTAATAGGGCAGGAGTGGTTTTAAGCTCACATGTTCCTTCTGACATGGATAGGGAATTGCATTTCCTCATGTTTCCAGCCAGAGAACTATTTTTAAAGGATCAGTGTATTTATTTGTCACTCCCCTCTGAGGAAAGAAAGGTATCTCCTATCAAAGCTCATTCAAGATGTTTGCAAGCATAAGATGCAGAAGAATTCCTTTAGCTATGTGTTTATGTATTTATAATGGGCTCCTTGGAATATTACCTAAGCAGCCAAGCAGGGACCTTTCTGCTGTTTTTGTTCAGGCTTGGTTTATCGGTAACGATCCGTCAGTGAAGTCCACTCAGTTTTATGACAGTTTTTCTTGATCTGGCTGAGTCCACATCCTCGTCCCCAGTAACCCGATGATGTTTCTGACTTCCTGCTGGTCTCATCTCTGAAGATGATGTAAGTGCTCACTTCAGTTTTGTTTTTATCACATGAAGTTTACTTGACCTGCTTCTCCAGCCTCAACCTCCTAGACTGTTAAACTAAAAAGTGTTTTGTCCTTCCTTAGTTAGAAAATATCCCCAAAGCTGTGAAGCATATTATTTTCTTTGCTATGTTCATGTGCAGTTTGTGTCCAAGCTCTCTGGGAGCTCTGAGGATTTTATAACTTCTGTAGTCACTTGTGTGGTAGAGAGAGGATGTTCTCCAGGGTAGGGTCCTGCCTCACATACCTGGAGCACAGAGGAGTGTTAAACACGGAATATTGCATATATTGTGAAAGAGGAGTACGTGCTAGATTGGACTGGGGACAACACGTGTGCCTCACCACTGACAGTCAGTTTAATTCGTTATGGTGTCACCTCCTTTGAGTACCTGGGGATGCTCCTCACTTGAGTCGGCATTCTGAACTCTTTCTCCAGACCCTGTGGCAATGTGTATTGCATACATACAAATGCATTCATACATATGTACGTATATATGTATGTGTCTATAGAAAGCAAATACGGTTTCAGGAAAAAAAATCCACAACCATGTGCACGTGCATTTTTTCTCTCCTCTCACATAGGGTTTATTAAAATGCAGAATATTATCTTTGCTTACTATATAATCTGTGGGCAGTTGTATTCAAGGCAGAAAGCAGCCGCAGTCACTGAAGCAGCTCACTAATGACACAACTATTTTAAACAAACGAGCAGGGTACATCACGCTTATGTGAAGCGTCAAGAAAGCTGCACAAAGAATTGCCTTGTACTGGAGGATATGTAGGTACCTTCTTCAGCCTCCGGTCAGAGCAAGTAGCTGAATTGGAGCTTTTTCAACTGAGTGTAAGTACCAAACATATAGAAGCATGTTTATATCTGAGTACATTAGTCAAGCAGTGCCTTTCTTGTCCAGAAGTCCTTCTCACAGTGGATTTTTTTTGTTTGTTTTTGAAGGAAGTGAGGGTTTTTTTACGTTCCTGGGAAAACTGTATAGGGATTCCCAATTTAACACATCTGGGGAATCGTGTACTTTTCTTAAAACTAATACTTCCCCTACGCAGTGCCTCAGCTCACTGTTTTTCATGTGAAATGAGTTGCTTTCGGCGACCATCCTTAACGCTCCTTGCAGGTCCCTTCCCTCGTGAAGAATTCCCCACCCGTTCGCAAGCGCCGACACCGGGGACGTGCTGTGGAATTAGTCACGCAAACAGCAGCTGCAAAAAAAAAAAAAAAAAGAGGTGGCGGTTTTCATTCTGTAACAGATTGGAATTCAAGAGCCCGTTTCTAAAATAGGTATGTGTTCCTTTCCCATTACAAGTAATATTTCCCATTACAGGTAATATTTACAAGTAATATTCCCCATTGCAAGTAATATTTACAAGTAATATTTCCCATTACAAGTAATATTTCCCATTACAAGTAATATTTACAAGTAATATTCCCCATTGCAAGTAATATTTCTGCAGCCTGCCGTGTGCTGTGGTCCCTAGACTTCTGTGTGGGCCCTGGCTGCAAAAGCACCTGGGGTCTTTCCAAGCTGTGCGAATTCTCCCCCTCCTACACGCGCACAAATGGAAGTTACCTGTTGGTACCTCTCGTCCCCTCCTGTCCGCACGTGAAATAGGTTTGAAGGGTAACATTGCATGGTGGATCACCTTGAAAATGTGCTGCTGGTCGCCTTCGAAAGAAAGGGCTGTCTTAGCTTATGGAGGAGGCACCGATCCATACGTCCAGTAACTGCTCTTCCGTGTCCAGAACTCAGTCTCTCTAGAAGTATTTCACGGTCACCTCTTTACAACCACACAGAAAATTCCAAATCTCTGTCTAGTTGGTCTGAGATTTTTTTTAGCACAGGACAATGTACAAACATTTATTCAACCCTCTTTTTTCCCCCCTCTTTTTCACCCACACCATCTAGCTTTCCTTTAATGGGGGAAGGATGTGTCTAGGGGATGTAAACTACAGCTCTTTTAATATGGTCAAACCGTAGAAAGAGAAATTCACAAAGCGGTGCTGAATTTTGATGCCCAAATTCAGCCTTGTCCTAATCTATATGTAAAACAAGTCTTCAGGCATCGATGTTTGGGTTTTTCCTGGTAAATTGTTCTCGTTAAGTTAATTTTTCGTGTCCTTGCTGCACTAAAATTAGGAGAAAGAAAATGGATCCGTTCACTTTCCTGCCCTGAAATATTTGGCGCTCCTATGCAGAAATCTGCACCTTCCTATGTCCGTGTTCCTATGTCCTTATGTGACCAAACCGATCACTTTGTGATGTGACACTGTCCTGGTTGGCACTTACCAGTATGAACTTGTTGCTGGGCTGATCGAAGCTGGTAGCTGTGCTGGTCTCCTAGCTAAAAGTGACCTAAAATCTTTTTAGTGAGGAATTTGAGTTCTTCGTGGTACTGCACAGGCTTCGATGGCCCTCTCAGGGGAGAATCACCAGAGCACCTTTAGCAATGCCCCTGTTAAGGCGCCTCTTGATAATTAATATCAGCATACTGTGCATGTTTTAATGGATAGATGATAATATCCTACAACACTAAAGAAAAATAATAAAAAGCAGCATACGGTGTCAGATTGCACTGAAATGGGGGAGCTGTAGGCTTCTATTTTGTTTTTCCCGTGTAGTGACAGAAGCCGTTGAATTTCTGTGCTTACTTCTTCGTGGGCTGGATTGCAACCACCCGTTGGTCTATATAAAAGGGATTTAATCTAATAATTGTTTTAATCTGATCTCTCGTTTTCTGCTGCTCCGTGGGTGCTCCGGTCCCTCCCTTCTCGCTGTCTTTGCTCCCGGGGATGAGTCCGCAGCCTTCAAGCTTTGCAGCTCGGTGCGTTGACGTTGAACCAGGCGAGGCTGGTCATTTTCTCATTCATAATTTGCCTTCCAATTTTCCCTCCCCAGTAGGAGTGCCTTACAGTGCCGTACATGAGCGTGTCTCTTCCTATTTGGGATTTCCTGGCTGCTTTTCGTTATCGTGCAGACCTAAACTGAAGCTGTCCCGTGGCTGCACAGGCCGGTTTGCAGGGAGAGCTGCATAAATCTGTTGGCTCTGCCCTCCTGAAATGAGCCGTACACGCTACACATATCAGCGCTGAAGACACCAAGCTGCAGGGAAACCCCTCACTTTTGCTTAACTTGGTGCCTTAAATTTTCAAGAACAAAAAAATAAAAGGATTTATTTCAGTTTTGCTTATGCACTCGTCTGCTGCAGAGTTGGTCTTGCTTAAAAAACGTGTCCGTTTCAAACTAATTTTTAATGACACCGACACCTATTATAGCAGGTTAGCCCTATAATCCCTCCTGGGCTCGAGCTAAACAAATTGATGAGCAAAAAAAGGATGTGTGAAAGGTTTTGCACGTAAACTCTAAAGACGGCTTCAAAAATGAGTTCAACCAAGGCAATTTTGGGACTGGGAAGGAGCTGGGTCTGACCCTGCTGTCTGTGTCAGTCTGAGTTTCTTCCCCACTCCGAGCACCCAGGTCACCTATAGCACTTACAGATGGTTTTTAGCACTAGTGGCAGTGCACCCCAAGTGTTTTGAAAACCGCTATGTGTTTGTGCTCCTCTCTCTGTTAATTTATTGACAACATCATTGTTTGTATTTCATTGCTCTTGTGTGTTTTGGTTTGTTTACTTTTGACAAGGATTTTTTTTAATTATCTACAACTGTTGGGCAATAGTCTTAATTTATTTATTGACGTCTAATGATGTTATAATTTAAAAGCAGTGCATTGAATTGCTTGTTGACACTTAAGCAGGGTTTCTTTGGGCCGTTTGTGACAGCACCAGAGCACCAGTTCCTCCTGTATAAAGGCAACTCTCAATAAATATTACAAAAACATCCCAATGTGACTTCTGCTGGGTACTGCACCACGAGTAGCATGAAAGCTTTGAAGGAATACTATACTTATAAAAGCTAAGTGAGCTGCTGCTGAAATGTTCAAACTCTAACCAGTTATCATAGTTACTGTTCTCGGGTCTGAGCCAGGAACCATCAGTGGCTGCCCCAGGCTCCGGGTGTTTGGATTGCCGGTTAAATCTCAAGTCTTTCAAAAGTTGCCTGGATTTTTAAAGCCCCAGCAACTCCAAACAGTGGAGTTAACCGGGAAGAGCTGGCGGTTGAACCTCTGGACGTGGAGCTTCCGCACGGCGTGGCCAACGGAGGCACCATCCACTGGTACTGAAGGGCTAAAGCCCTGGCAGGGCAGGATCGTCCCTCAGTGCAGAGTTTCTAGCTCAGAGCGCTAGACCCAGCTTAGACCAGGAGGCCACCAGGGCTGTCAACGCTCTCTCCTGCAGGTACCTTTGGACTTCATCCCCATGATGAAATCGGCCATGAGCAACAGGTTAATGTTTGACTGGGGCCACACAAACTGCACGAAGGAACCATGTGCACGAAGTGTCTCTTGCTGCTTATTTGCTTTACAAAGCGAGCAAATTTGATTGCGACACCTTTGTCCCCTTTCACTGCCCCCTGCCCTCCTCGCTCGGCTGGCTAAGAGATGGTGGGAAGGAAGCAGCACCACAGAACGCGATGCCCTGGCGGGAGCAGCGGCCTTGGCTTGTTTTCCTTGTCCTCGCACGACTGTATTGGGGCAGCTGCTGCCCTCAGCGCCCCTTCCCCACCTCCCTCGTGCGCCCTGTCTCAGTGTACGAACCCTTCACTGAAATACCCTATTCCAAGAACTATAACCAGGCAACCTGGTGCTGGAGTTCCGGGCAGTTCTTCTGGTTTTGGCCAGGAGCAGAAGTGCTGGGGTTTTTCCTTCCTGTTGTACGTTGGCCTCACGGTGGGGCTGAGCCCTGCAGCAAAGTCCAACTAGCCCAATAAAACCTCCCATTGGCTGCCCTGTTCTTCATGCCCGCCAAAGTCAGGCTCGTTGGGGAATTAACCTTTTCCATGGATTTATGGACTAGCCTTTAGCTCTGCAAGCCCCAGGAAAATCTCAGCCCTTCCAGGTCCCTTGGGAAGCAGGAGAAAAACTGGTTGCTCCTGATGCTGGGGACAGACGAGCAGAGGACTCACCCTTCGCGTTGACACCCTTCATTCTGCTGCGACGGGGAGTATTTTATAACCAGATAAGCTCAGGTGTTAGGCAATACCAGGTCACCGGCAAAGCTCTCGACCCGAGGTCCAACATACGCAGCCTTCTGGAATTTGCCCTCCCACGGTCCCCTCACGCATTAAAGGCTTTACAGCGGATCGAACGAGGAATTGAGCATCTCTTACGGCCTGTGGGTGCTGCTGTATCAACGTGGGCATGCCAAGCCCGGCTTCAGCGCTTCCCCTAAAGGTCAGCACAGTTCGTTTTAGAAAGCTTTAGCTCCTAGACCCAGATTAAAAATCCTTAGTTTCATTCAGGAAATGTCTCTCTGACCAGGAGGTTGCACCCTGCAGCACCAGAAAGCCTTTTCCTAAATGATGAGTTTGCAAGGTCTGCGGGTTAAGACTCCCAGCTTATCACTGGATTTATCCTTTGATTGATGTTCTAAAAGGTGGCACAACTAGAATGCAACCCTTGTTCCAGGAATCTGTAACGGTGATAAGTCAACAAGTTTAAGAATTCTTCGGGACACTATCTAAAATAAATAAAATGAATCAAGCTCTCTGCCCAGAGCTGTGTCCCAGGCTCAGGGACCCATATTTACTTTTTTTCATTCAACTTGTCAGGTCACCATAATGTGTATGACATAATCCAGATTACAGTACAATAAAAAACGAACGCAGATGGAGCTGGATTGCTCCCTCTTTCCTTAGGGCTGGAGAGGGCCCTTCCATGCCTGAGGTTAGCAGAGCTTTTCACTGCATAAATCATGCTTAGGGCAAAGGAAATATCTGGGGAGTGGCCATTCGTGTGCACACAGCTCTGGACTGCCTTTTTAAAGGAGTTCTTGTTGGATTCAATGCTCTCCAAAACAGCAGTTCCATCTAGAGTCCTTAGTACTATCAATATGAGCAAGTGGTGAAAAGCATCTCAGGTAATCCGGTGTCACTAGTAAAACCAGGCAACGTCTCCAAGGAGAGTAGGAATAAATTCCAATCGTTTTAAGCATAGACGAATATAAACCTGGGCACTGAGGCTGCAAACATGCTAAAAAAGTGGCTTCGTTGTTTACAGTAAAAGACTCTTGATTTTCTGTAAGTGAATCTGGGGCATTGGCCTCAGGTGTACAAGATGAGGTTATGCTGAAAAGCAAGAGAAGGCAGATAAGAGCTTGTAATAAGGGCTGAACTTCGCATGGACTTGGTAGCTCCCAGGTGTTTATTGCATGGATGCAGTAAGATGTGTCTGAAAGAATAGGAGGGAATTCTCAGTAACATTAGGTGTTGTTTAAAGGTAGGAATACACACCTACTGGATCCGGGCAAGAAAGTAATAGATGTAATCTGTGTACACTGAAAAGTTCAGTCCAAAGTATCTTCATAATAAACGTATAAAGTTTATAAATTAATCTCCTCCGTGACTAAGAGTGCTGGAAGTGCAAAGACTAAGACGTGAGACGCAGGGAGCAGCCTTGGCCTGCAAGGGACCCCCATTGCCACAAGCAAGAGGGACCCGAGGGACCGAGCGTGGGGTGGAAGAGCTGAGGCCCATTGCTGGGTGTGCGGTAGCTTGTGACATTGGTTGATGTTGTTTGCCGTGTACTTATTGCAAAATGCCCCGTCTGAGCTTGGACTCTGCACTCTTGAAGAGCCTTTAAGCAGATGGGAGCGCTGCAGACTTCGGTGAAAGCTGCAGTTTGTAGAAGTGCCAGTGTTGCTCTCCCACCGTTTGGCGGTGCAAGGTGTAGCAGTTTGTAAAATGGACAGATTCCTTGTAAAACGAAGTCACTGGATGGGCGTTCTGCACACAGTGAACCTGAGTGATGGCGGGTGGAGAAGGGAGAAAGTACAATAAAAGCACGGGTCCTCACTGTAGGTATTTACACAGTATTGACACTATTGGCCATGCTTAGAGATTTATGTCAAGTGTTACTGTCATAAAGCAATAAAGTACTTCTGCAAAGGGCCTAGGGCAGAGGGGAGACAGAAAAGTCTCACTCTATAAGACCCTCCTCCAGCTACTGTGGTAATCCACGGGGATTTTTCCCTAGCCGTCAGTAGGGGCCATTCGGCCTGTTAGGGGATGGGGCGGCCTCTTGGCTGTGTTCAGAGCAGGTAACTAGAGGTTTTGGCTCAGGGAGGATATTCCCAGCACCCTGTTCTGGCAGCCTCAGGCCGCTGGATGAGCCAGCCCTGCAATCCCTGGGGAGAGGGGAGCTCCTCCGGGGAGCAGGGATTTAGTCCGACTGAATTATCCTCCGGTGTTTCGTAGAAACGCTGCCCAGGCCGACAGAACTGGAGGGACAACAGCAGGAAAACCCCGGTTCTCCTGGCTTGGCGTCTCCATGGGCAGAGCAATCCCTTCGAGTGGTGGGCAGGTGCTCCAGGCCTGCGGTCTCCTCCGTTCCTTCTCCCCGCGAGCTGATTAGGGTTGTTTGCCAAAGGGGTGGGGAGGTGTTGAGTGCCTCAGTACCTCACCCCACCTCCCTCCCCTGACCAGACCGATGTTGGGCATGGGCCACTGGCTCAGCCTTCTTCTCTACGGTCGCACTTGTTAGCATGAAGCACTGCCGTGGTGTTTCCTGCTCTAGATTTTATCTGAAAAGAAAATGAGCAGAGCTGAAATCAGCCTGTCACCCATCACACGCGTTGTCAACCCCCAAGCAGGATCTCGCACTGGAGCAGCTCTCCGGCAGTTGACGGACCCACTCTAGCCCATCCTCCTCGTGGTGGATCCCGGGAGCTGGTCCTCCTCAGAGCCCCGGGAGGTGCCACAGTGGCAATAACGCAGCTCATTCCTGTGCCACTGGAGCTCCCTGTCACCCCTTTGGGTTTCCAGCTCAACCGGTGCTGAAGGGCCACGTGTGCTGCCCTACTTGGTAGCACCTCCACGGGACCCCCCACGTGAGCCAAGCGCCCCAGGACACCCCATCCCTGCTCCCGCCGGCCGGAGCTGAACCCACTCCCGCGGGCGCAGACTCCGAGCGGAGCGTCGCGGCGCCTGCAGCCCCCCGGCTTTGCGCGGGAGCTTTTCCCGTGAATATCCCAGGGGTGTCCTCATCCGCACGAGCTCGTCAGCCTCGGGCGCGACGGCCCGCGAGGTCGTGGCCACCCCGCTGTCCCTCTCTTGCTCCACTTCGCCGCTCATGAAAACCGCGAGGCCGGGGGGCACTCGGAGCCTCCCGCGCGTGGGCCGGGCGGGCGCGCGCGGCCCTCCCGCTCCTTCCCGTCTTCCCATTGCCCCCGCCGCGGGGTTGGAGAAGCCCCGCGTCCCCCCCTCGCGTCCCCCCCTTCCTCCCCGGCCGCACAATTGTCACTGCCAATTAGCGCTTTGTTAGGGCGCACAATGGCGCTGCGGCCGCTGGAATGGGCCGCCTTTGTGTGGCTCCAGTCGGCCGTAGGGGCAGTCAAGATTCATTTAGGGCCTTACACAACACGGGCAGAAAATACTACCCGAAAAGCAAAAGGGGGGGAAAAAGAAAAAAAAAAAAAAAAAAGAGAGCGCAAGAGGTAGCGAAAGGAGAAGGGAGGGGGGAATCTGCTCTTGAGGGGTGAGTCCGGGCGCATGAAAGGCCCAAGAAGCAGCGCCACATTGAAGCCGCCCCTCGCGACACAAAAAGCAACCAGGGCTTAATAGTAATTAGTGGGCAAACTGCAAAGAGCCCGTGGCCCTCCAGCAGATTGTTCCTGCTCTTCCTGCCACCGCTTCCCCTTCCCCCTTCCCAAGGGCTCCGGCTGCGAGAGGGGAGGGGAAAAGCCAGGGGCTGGGAATTGGCCGCCCTCCTTTACCCACCGCGCTCTGCAGAGGCCCCATCCAGCTCTTCTTTGTGGCAGGTAAATTGGATTTCGCTCTGTAAAGCTCGTAGCCCATTACGCGAGGTATTTCGCAGCCGGAATGGGACACACGGGTATGATTTTTGGAACAACTCTTGTGCCAGGTTCAAGGACCTTTAAAGCAGCCCTGGCCCTTTTTGCAGCCTCGAGCCTGGGCTGGCCCGTGCCCTGCTCGTCCTTCCCTCCGCGGAAGCGCAGAGAGCCCTGCTGGGGTCCTGCTCTTCTGCTGCCTGCGTTTCTCTCGTTGTTCAGGAAATAGTCGGGTTTATGGGGCTTCACAACCTGACAGCGTCTGCAGCTGCTTAGTAGCTATGAGGAAGATGCTCAGCCGAAAACCAAACGCATCTCCATCCCGGTGTGCACGTCAGCCAAATCCTGTCCCCTCATTTCAGTGCCCCTTCCCAGCCCGCTCGCAGGCACCCAAAGAGCTTCCAGCATTTCTTAAGACACTTTTTTGTCTTAAAGCTGTGGCTTTCCGCAGTAGGCCAAGGTAAAGGATCCGGAAGCCAGGTAGGATTTCCTACCTGAGACGTGCGTAAGTATCGAAGCGAAATCCAATGGAAAGTAAATAGAAACAATGAATGTTTCCATTTATTTTCACTTCTGTAAAGAAAACCTAGTTGGAAAAGCTTGGTGGGGCTTAGTGATTAGTTTATTAGCTATTCTCACCCAGTGGGTTTGGCTTTCAGTTTTCCTTGGATCCAGGAATATTAGACCAAATTTGGATTTCGAGCAAAACAGCGTGAGCCCCCACAGAGCTCCCGCCGAGTTCTTGCGGGCAGAGCTCAGTGCACGTTAGCCCAAGCCACCAAGTTCCGTAGCTCCTGCTGGGAACATTCCCGGGCTGACGTAGGGAGAGAGACCTGCACGGGTCTGGAGCACAGGCCCTTTTCCAGAAGGAAACAACCCCCTGTTTCCTCTGTCAGCTGCACTCCTCTCTCTCCAAGATAGCCGAACAAGCCTTGGGAATGCAGTTATGACCCCAGCACCAGGCTTTATTTTCCAGGAATTTTGCCCGCTGCCAAATCCTGTGATGGGTATGACGCAAAGACGAGCAAAGCGCAAGGAGCCCCGGGAATTCAGTGGGAGCTGCTGGCAACGCTCCCGTGCCGCCGGCATCGCCGGGAGCCCACGTGGAGAGTGACTCGGTTTAAGCACCACCTGGCCGCTCGGAGTGTCCCCGTCTCGCACAGACCGCAGCACCGCCACGCTGGGTTATTGGGAACGTTCCCGGCAGGCTCAATGCTCAAAGGGTTAAACTGCCTCCTCACCTTGCGCTGCCCCTTCCCCGCGGTGCAGGATGTTTAGTCCCGTCGGTGCGGGATGTTTAATCCCGTCGGGATGCAGGCAGGGAGGTAGCTCAGGTGAGGAGACAGCAGGTCTACCCCCCAGGTTTTATGTGCTGGGAACAGACCGACCTGACCGCAGAGATCCTGCAGCCCGTGGTCACCAGGCTCACACACCGAGGTGAAACAGTGACGGAGTAATGTGAGAGCCCCAATAGGCTTTTCTCAGCT
Organism: Microcambeva ribeirae; assembly: GCA_035222435.1. Lineage (NCBI taxonomy): Eukaryota > Metazoa > Chordata > Actinopteri > Siluriformes > Trichomycteridae > Microcambeva > Microcambeva ribeirae. The sequence goes on from JAYECN010461949.1 coordinate 15,181, forward strand.
AAGGACTGAGGGTGTCAGGGTTGATTTCCTTCAAGCTTCTGTAGCATCTGCCCGGCTTACACACAACTGCAGTGTCTGCTTCTGCAAGGCGTGGAAAAGGGCTCCTCACTGCCCTGCCCCAAGCAGCAGAGTGGTTAAACTCGTCTATGTGAGCCCAAAGCCATCACTGTAGAAGCTGTCCTGCCTTTTTTGTTACTTTATTGCTTATGTAAAACCGCATTGGTTTGGTAAAAGATTCTGTAATAAGATTCACACCCTGATCAGCAGCGATTTTTGGCAGCCCTGCTGCAGCATTTGTGGAAAGATGGAAATATTTCAGAGCTTACCAGGTCATATTCCAGGCAGGGTGACATCGCTGCCTGTTCGGCAGCTTTGCACGTTGCAGTGGGGTGTAGGAGTTGGAGCGCGGATAACTCCTCTTGCCGCGCAAATCTCCCCACGTGCTCCACTTGTAGCACCAATTCCCGCTGAAGCTGCTGCTGTTTATCTGGCTCTGTGGCTCACTTAGGTTTGTCAATTCTACATGTTTAACAAAAGCATGAATTGGAAGGTTGCGAGTGACATCCTTCCCAAAAATCGCTTTGACCTGTGATGTGTTGCGTTATCCCATGAATGACTCACGGAAGGAAGTAAAACCTGTGTAGTTCCACCTAGGGCTAATTGCCCTGTCTTCTCAGTTTCTGTCTCATTCTTCTTGTGTCCAATCAATATTGATTTTGCAGAGATTTAACATGTATTTCAACATAAAGTGGGTCATTTGGTGCGAATGACTTGACTCTCTACAGCTCCAAATATCCCTCCAGCGCTGTGTCAGGCACTTCAGATTCCCAGCGTGTGCCTTGGACATCCTTGAACTGCCTGGTCTTAGCAAGGGTGCCCAAAAGGCCAGCGAGAGGACGTTGTCTGGGGACGTCTCTGGCCTTGGTGTTTACCAAAGGATTCATGAAAACTCGGAAGAACAGCATGTGTGGAGCGTGTTTTTTTTCTTCTCCGGGAATGATACAGATGAGTAAGCGTAAAGGATAAAGTTTTCAACTGCTCTGTGATTTTTGGTTGCCTGTGATCTTGGGTGGCCAGTGTGGGATGCCCTAAAGGAGCCAGATTTCCAGAGGACAGACCCAGAACCATCCTGAAAATAAAGAAACCTTAAGGCTGCCTCAAGGTGGTCCAGAATCAGTCACTGCGTTTGGAAAAAATCTTCGTCACAGCCCCCTGAGAGCTCAGTGGAAAAATGGAGTCAAAAAGGGGTTTGTGTGTTTGAAATCTGTTTTGGTTGTAGAAATCTTTGTATTTTTCAGGAAAGGACAGACTGAACACAGATCAGGGCCCATACGGACCGAAGTCGCCCTTAGCAATGCCAGTTCTCATCATACTGGTTGCATAGCTCCATAGATTCTTTTTAAAGGCAGAAGGGACGGTCCCATTTCCCAGCCAGCTCCAGGAATCCCAGGCTTTCCCAACTGTGGCTCTAGGATCCCCCCGGTCCTCCCAGGGCAGAGAACTCCGAGGCCTTTCTGTTTCATGTCAGGAAACCTCCTAGGAAATCTGGCACTGTATTTTCAGCCAGCCATCCCTATAATCTCTCCGTCTTTGCTAGGTTAGAAAACTGCACAGTGCTTTTTCCCCTGGAAGTGCTTAACATACTGCATACTTACAGACTTTATTTAAATATGGGGGTAAAGCGAATAAATAGAAACAGCTTTCCAAATATTTGGGTCTGAGGCATGGCAACAAAAACATTGTGCCAAAGTTGAACCGCTCTGGGCAGTCTTACCCTGACGGTGTCTTGCGGCAGTGGAGACGGAAATATTTACCTAAAGATGGCACTGATCAAAATAGCGTTGGTTGTAGTTAGTCTGTATTTTACTGTTGTTTAGTAGAGGAGCTGGGTTGCTCTCGCGAATGAGCGGGGGGTTTGCTCTGCCCTCCTGCTCAGGCTGGATCCCAAGGGGCACCTCAACGTGGAGAAAACCCCTGCGGCCTCAGTCTGGAAGTGCCCTTGGCTGGACGTTTGGCCCAAGCGGGAGACGCGTTGCCCTCTCGGCTGGGAGAGCAGAGGGGCTGCTGCTGGGCCTGTGATCAGGAGAGATCTCTCAGATTTCGTGCGCCGGGGTTGCTCATTTGGCAGCTTTCCGGACAGCTCAAATTCACTTATTGCTCTGCGCGTGCAAATGTCCATTCAGGCCAATCGCCCCACTTGGAAAACCTCAGCGGAGCAAAGCATTTAACTCTGAAAAATACTCCGCGAAACTTCTTTGCACTATATAGAGCAGCAGCCATTTGAGAAACCATCTCTCTGTATGTATTTAAACAGTCATTACTGCCTTCTAGGTAAATAACACATGTTTTTTAAATGGTCTCCACACAATGGGCGCTAACACAATAAATCCTAATTGCTCTGAAGGACCCATTAGGCTCCATCAGGTCAATAAAGCACGGGTTTTTTTGGAAGTTGCCCGCGGTGCTGCCGCGTAAGCTACAGTTTGGAAGCCCATGATTATTTGCCCTAAGAGGAGTGAGAGCTTTGCCAGGGCTGCCCTCGTTCATCACGTCAGCGATGCTATGGGGACTGTTGCCTTTCCAAGGGCCGACGTTAGGAAACACGCGATGCTTCAGAAATTGTGTGGCTGAAGAGCTACAGGCGGAGGAAAAGCACCTGGAGAGCTCGGCGGCTCCTTCCCCCTGCGGCGGGCGCAGCAAGAGGAGCGTCAAATGCGGTGGGTCCTCCTTGCAAACAAAGCGGTGGCGCAGCCGGGGATTTGGCCCGTGTGGCCAAATGGCCCAATGGCTTTTACATCCCCGGAGCCCCCCAGGAGGAGGTTCTCCCTGGCACCACCGAATGGGCGACGTTCGCTAGGAGTTTGGAGGGAAGGGAAAGGCCGTGTGGTCCTCTCGGCGGGTCTTGGTGCCGGTTTCGGCGCGGGGGCCGCACGTGCAGCTCCTGCAGCGCTGAATCACCGGCGCAGGGGCAGCAAGGCTGCCCACACCGTGTTTTGATCCTGTGCCGGCTGCTCTGCTGCACAGTCGCAGGAGCGCAGAGGAAGCAGAAGCGCAGGGCAAGGCAGCAGACGTCTACCGGCCCCTTAATTGGGTTCCGCGCGGCCCCAGCGGAGCAAACGCAGCTTTCGTTGCTGCATTAGCTCTGGCTGGAGGAGCCGTGAGAGCCGGGGGGGCTGCGCCCGGGCTGCCGCCGGCCCCCTCTCCTCGGCTGCGCCCCGTCCCCCTCCGAACCTGCACCCTAAAAATCACACGAAGGGCCTGCTGGGGGGGCGGTGCTTGTGCAAAGGCCAAACGCCGTCCGGGATGAGGATTTCGGCTCCTAGCAGCGGCTTCACCTGCGCACGCGGCCCCGCTGCCCCCGACTGCGTCCGGTGTCCTGTGGCGGAGGGGGGGCTATTTCCTTCCTCTTCCTTTTTTGTTTCCCCCTGCCCTCCTTTTCCTCTTTCTTTTTTTTTTTTTATTTTATTCAATTTTTATGTTTATTCTTGAGTCTTCCTTTTTCCTTTTCTCCTTTTTTTCGTATTCTTTTTTCCCTCCTTTCCCCTATTTTCTTTTTTTCCCTCTCTTTTCTTACCCTTCCCCCTTCCCCTCCTTTTTTTTTCTTTTTCCTTTTTCTCGTTTTCTTTTTCCTTTCTCTTTTTTCCTTTCCCCCTTCTCTTCCTCTTTTTCCTTTTTTTTCCTCCACTTTCTTCCTCTTTTTCCTTTTTCTCCTCTTTTCCCCCTTCTCCCCC
>JAYECN010461958.1:0-18909 GCA_035222435.1 Microcambeva ribeirae
GCTTTGGCCTCCCACTTGCCTCTTTTTTTTTTGTCAGCTGTCAGCCATAACAAACCCTTACCCTGCGGCGTGCCGGAGGAGGTGGGTCGGGGTGGCGGGGGGAGCACGAAGGAGCTCGCGCGCCGCCCGGGCACGCGCCTCTGCCCCTCCGTCCCCGTCTGCCTTGGGTCTCCACCGGGACAGGCCCCCTCCCCGTCTGACGGGCTCAGGCTGGCCCATATGTTCCTCCCCTTACCCTCGGCACCGCGCTAGCTCCAAAGAGTACGGCCTGGAGCTGACAACTATCTGAGCGCTGGGATAACGAGGAGTCCCTTCGGGCTGCTTTGTTTCCCAGCTGGGTTAGGGCCCTGCTTGCGGCTGAGGTTAGCGTATGAGAAGGACAGTGCATCAAGCTGTCTGAGATGGATACATACCACAGCAATACATTTAATCAACGTGGCATCTCTTTAGGCTTTTTCTTAGACTGGTGAAGGAAAGAATAGGGGAAAGAGTGGCAAAATGCATAGTATTTCAGTGGTACTTAAACTCTTTAGGTTCTACAATAAAATACATAGTTTGAGCCCTTACTGACTTTCTGGCATCAAATTTGAAAAAAACGGCAGGCTAAGACACAATAAAATAACTTATAAAGGTGTTAGAAAGGCCCTGCTAAATCTGACCAATGATCCTTTAGGTCAGCACTCCGTCAGCGGCTGCAGGAGATGTTATTTTAAGGAGCGCCCACAAATTTGGCCATATTTTGCAGCTTCCTGTCTGAACTTCCTCAGGAAGCACAGTCACTAGTAGGTGACCAGCAACCTGGTCACCAGGAGAGGACAGATTCCCTTCTCATGTGTGACAAGCTATGCGAGCCCTTCTCAGCTGGGAAGGAAGGGAACTGCCTCTCACCTGGTCTCACAGCTGACTCAGCAAAGACCTTCTGTGGCCCAAGGGAACCTAGGAAAGAGAAGGGAGATACTGAGGCAGGTCCTGGGAATCTAAGGAGACAAGAGCGTTGTTTCCAGAGCGTTTCTGGAAAACACGGCTCCATCTCCAGATTTGCAGCGATGTGTTGTGCTGCACAGCAGAGCCATTGATCTCCACAGGACGCCAGGCACTGGAGCCCTGCAGGGCCGGGGACAAACCCTGGGAGAAGAAAGGGGCTCCTATTCCTTCTCAGCAGCCTCCTCTGCCCTTCCGTGCTCAAAACAAGGTCATGGGCAAATGGAGAAAAACCCTCTGTTGTTTCTCAGCTGGAAGGACACTTGTCAGAAGACGGGGCTCACAGCAGGGCTGTGGAGGAAGCAAACAGGAGGGAAGTTTTCAGACAGCAATTGTAGAGCAGTCCCAATGGGCAGACTTTAGACAGAGCGGTCTGGTGCACAGCAAACAATTTATGAACCTATCGTGTTCTGGTCTCGGTGGGCTGAATGCAGAGTGCCCAGAGCGCGCGTGGTCAGGTTACTTCACCGACACCCGTGCGCCGCTCGCTGCGCTCGGCAGCGATGTGACGAGCAGCGGGGCTTCAGAAAGGCAAAGGAAAGGGGCGGGGGGAAAGGGGTAACGAGGATGCTCTTTATGCAGCGATAGGTTTGCCGAGAGCTAGTGTCAGGAACTGAGACTTTTATAATGTAAGGCAGAAAAAGCCATGTTAATACATTTGGAAAGCCATGAGCAACTAAACTAAAAGGAAGTCAGTAAAGATTTTTATAGAATTAGAAGGAAAAAAACCCATATTTTTAATGAAATATTTTGTGTTGTATTTCAACTGCAGTGAAACCACAGGAACTAGAGGAAGAAGTCCATCCTGCCACTGATTGATACCTTAGCATAATTATTACAGATATTAGATACAGATTTACATAACATCTCAGGAAATGCTGTCTTTCATTCACTCTTGCACGACCATAATCTGTCCAGTCTGACCAAAGGTACATTTTGTGGCATGATCAGTATGATCAATACGCACATGGGGCCTGTTTTGCAAAGAAAGTGCAAAGTCCAAAAGGTGAAGCAACAATAAATAAAACATCACAGTACCAGGAGATGACATTTTTTTTTTGATTGTTTTGCTTGTTTGCTTTGTTTTGCTTGTTATTCTTTCCTCATTTTATCCCTTGAGAGTTCAAAAACACAAATAAACTCCATACTTTTTTTTTTGGGGGGGGGGAGAATCTGCTGAAATAGAAAATAATCTGTGATAATTTTTAAGGGAAGGTTATTCAGACTTTTTGAATTTTGAATCATCGCTAAACTTGAAATGTTTAAGTAGCTGAAATGAAATTCTTCTGACATCTATGAGTTAATAGTTAACTAGCTAGCACAGAATGGTGAGGAATATCTGGGTTCTTAGAAAGCAGTTAGAATTAATCAGTCTTTGAAAAACTTTCTTTACAACTTTTATTTGTTTCATTAATGGAGCACTCCTGTTTTCACTTGGAGTGTCCACATCATCACTCCAGAAGAACTGAATAAGACAAAAGCGTGGGGTTAGCTGTATATAAACCTGACTTCCGAATGATGGGAGGCCGTATCAGCAATGGAAATGTGATCTGCTTGCTGTGGGCTCCCATGACACTACAGTGAGCCCAGCAGTGGGTGTGATGTCTAGAGAAGATGTCATTTACTGGCCAAAGCTGCTGATTATTGTTTCATTTTCCCAAGAGTGTGATTAAGCAACACAATTTTGATGATGCAATGTTTGCAATATTATATTCTGTTCCATAGCCTTCGTGGAAATTTTAGGCTGAAATTACCTTTGTGGGATTGAATTCATCTCTCCTATTAAATTAGCTAATTTTTATTGCTTGTCTGTAGAGCCTTAAATAGCGGTGCTCCAAGCAGATAGGTATACTCTTTGTAACAAGATGCAGATTCTGACTTATGTAGTCTATGAATCAAAATAGAGGTCGGTGGAATTTATCTGACTGTATCTCCAAAATTTTACCAGAAATAAAGCTCCTCTAAGGAAGAAAGCTGGTATAGCTAGAAAGTCTTTTTTTTTTTTTTTTGTCTGCCTCTTTTAGATAGGAGATGTGCAAGATATTCTATCAACAGACTACTGTGGAAATAAAGCTATTGCCACAAAGGATACCAGTTTCCTGTTGTCCGCGTAGCCTATAATCACCTAAATCACACTAAGTGTGGACTGCATGAGTGGCTTAAGCTGACCTAGGACTGTGCTACCACTAAAAGAGGGAGTCTCCCTTCCCTTGGTGTGTGCTTCCACCCTTCAGCTTGTGCCAGCCCCACCTATTTATGAAGCCATGGGAAGACCCAGATCATCCTGTTGATCTGACAGAATCTTTCTTTTTGCAAAGCTAGTCTTGAGTCAGCAACTAGAGCTTGCCCACCTCACAGGCTCAGGAGACAGTGGGAGCATGGGGAGCAAGATAAGGGCTCTGCATTTGGCAGCAGGATGCTCCCAGCAGAGCTCCTGCTCCCTGGGAATTGCTCCCTGAATCTCTCTCATGTGGAGGATAAAGATATTCAGAATATCTGGGCAGCCAATAAAGCCGCCCCTTAGCTCTAGTCAAAACAAGGTTTTAAGAGCTGCACAAACTCTGTGTCGTAGTGGCTGAACCAGATAACTCAGTTGCTGTATTGGCAAGTCTATCTTTCTCCCACAGCAGGGCTATTTGGCAGTAATGGGTTAAGGAAGAAGCCCTTTCCCATTTGGGGAGGTGAGAGAGAGAATGAAAACATGACATGCTTCTTAAAATATAAGTCACAATCTCAACTTTTTTTCGAGACCTGTTCAGTCTCTAAATATGTGCAAGTTAAATCTTGAATCACACTATAGCTTTTTACTTAAGATTCTGTAAGACTTTAATGCCTGTAGTTCCCTGTAACATTGTAACATGTACGTACATCTTATCTTTCATGACGAATATGAAAATTTGAATTGTACTAGGTGATGAATCTTGTTCTGTTTAAACAAATTTGATTGACAGAGTATTTTTAGCAGTAGCCACAAATCTTGTTTTTGCACATTTTCCTGTGAAGAAGTAAAACTCCTCTGATTTTATTCCTTGAAAGGGTGACTCCTAGGACCTGCACACAGACTCAGACTGGCAGAACAGCTTTTCTATGGGAACAGTGGAGAAAAGAAAGGCACCTTTTCTGTGTTGCTACTGCAGTACCCAACAAGGCTGTATTACCTCATGTGTCTGTCGCAACTGCTGGGTTGGTGAGGGCTTGACTAGCAGATCTGGCCTTTCCTGTCCTCCCTGCAGATAATAACAAAGTCAGGTAGGACACGGCCCTGCACCGTCTGCTTCCGCAGCACAGAGATCAGGTAAAATCTTTTGCTCTTCCTCAGAGACTACAGACCTTGTCTTCAGCCTGCACCAAGAGTAAGTACAAGCTGAGTTTGACAAGCATACGATCTTACTAAGAAATGCGATTTCAGATTAAGAGGAAGTTATGAAGAAGTAGTTAGCATTATGTATATATGCAATATGGAAAATGCCTTCCTTTAGATGTCCACTGGCTGCCATCTCCCACTCTACCCCACAAACACAAAACCCATGGTGCCTAAACGCTAAAAGGAAGTTGCCTAGTATCTATTTTATTTATTTTTGTAGTTTTTCGAACACATAATCCAGCTCTATCAAGTTGAAGTCTCACACTATAACTGACTTAAAACATCGTTCTAAGATAATATCTCTCATGATGCTTACTATCACGGAAAATATTCTGTAAAGGGGCTTGTTTTATTGTTCCCAATTTACAGGTGAAGAAAAGATGATCATAATCAAACATAATGTGATTGCTCTAGGTCACCCAGCCAGCTGTACCAAAACTGAACTCAGGCCACCAAATCCCCATGGCGTGATCTAGTCACTATGTAACAGGTCATTTCTTACGTGTACTTAGCCCAGCCAAAGCAGTGTAGGTATTGCTTATGTGAGAACTTGTATCCCCTGAAAAGATTTGTTTTAAAGAAGATTTGTTTTAAACTGACAAACAGGGTCATATATTAAAAGCCTCTTAGCAATTTTAAGAACTGTTGACCTGCACATTTATCTACGAAAATTTTATAATTTTAGAACCTGTGCTTACTTTATTCAGGCAGAAATCAGGTCATTGCCCAGATTTCAAGGCACAGGGATTTTCTGAGCCATTCAGACCTATATACGTCTGAAAAGCCTCTTCTCATTTCCTGACCTAGCTTCCTCTGTATTATCTCCTATCCACAAATTGTTCTCCACAGTCACCCTTGTATCCTCACTTGAAGCCGCAGATTGCAGTTTCCCAGATCCTTCCAACCAGGTGAGCTCTGCCGAGACTTCCCGGAGAAGATCTCTGCCTAATCCTTTCCTACATCTGTATTCCTTTCTACTAAGAAGCCAACATTTTCTGATAATTGCCACCTACCTCCTAGAAGCAGTACAGGGAAATACTGCAGTGTCCCAAATAGCCCTAAGGGGTAACTGTCGGTTATCATTAATAGAACAGTTACTAGTTATTTTTAAAAACAATGAGACACCACAGGCCAATTCAGCCTGTACAAGTCTACAAGCACATCCCAAATCACAAACTATTGCAAATATGTGAAACACTTCTCTGTGTAAAGCATTGCACATCCTCCATTCAAACGCAACACACTCAATCAGATTCTATGAACAAAAGCTTACTCAAAATGTATGTTTGCAATTGCACGTTGACTGGGTCTTAAAAATAAGCTACATAATTTGATGCACCAAAGAACCACATTGCAGCTCCTGTGGCTCAGCAGGTGGGATAAATGGAGGGCAGCTGCCCAGCAAGGGCTGGGAAGGGCATTTTGGCAGCCTAGGTCTTTCCTGTGCCCCCTGCTCCAGGTGTCCCTATTTGAGCAGGGGGGTTGGACTAGATGATCTCTAGAGGTCCATTCCAACCTCAACCATTCTGTGATTCTGTGATTTGAAAGCAAAAAACCAACCAAACAAAAGATCACTGCAGAGTCTGAAAGAAACAGGGTGTGTGTTGTAACAGGAGAAAACTCCAAGAGATAGTTCTGCTCATGCAGAAATCACTGTGAGATTTATTAGTAATTCCCAGGAACAGGACCTTACCCTGTTTAAGCAGGTAGAGAATGAAAATACGAGGCCCATCACTGGACTGTTAGCAATTAACATACTCTGATATCAGTGTGTGAATTTAGATATTAAGACAAACACAAATTCAAAATAGAAAAAAGAGCCCATGGTTTAATAATTCCAGAAAATAGTTACTCAGGTTCCTAAAAGACAATTTATCATTGAGGGTTTTTTCCCTTTGGAGAAATTCTAATCATTTCTTAAAAACATGTCAAGAATTCTCAATTTTTACAAAACAGTACAGTTGCAAGGAAACTCACTGAAACAAAGTATATCTCAGAAATGACCTGCAATTAAAAAAAATATAAAAATCTTGTTTTGCTTCAAAAAGAAATTAATTTCACTGATCTTAATAGGAACTGAATAAAGATCAAAACGTGAAGTGATCTTAATTCCACATTTATATTTATATAAACTAACAAAGAGGAAGAGTCACCACTATATTAACAGTCTGCTAATAACAACTAGGAGCCTGAAATTCATTAAAAATCCTCCAAGCAAACCAACTCAAAAGCCTACATAAGCCCAGGATTCATGAACGCCCATAGAAATGCCAGATAACACATTTGCTGGAATGCAACAGCAGTAGATATTCAACATTGTTATATATTAGTCAAGACATAGTGTGGGCACAGTACCTTGAAAAAATATTTTGTCTGAGGAAGGTGCTCACATTATTAAAAGCTCAAAGAAAACAAGAAATGATTCATATCAGTACTCTGGAATCTATAGTCACTTACAGAGGTGAACATACTGTGCCTCAACAGCTCAAATTATAATGGAGATGATTTAAACCTGGATTACCTTGTTAAAACAACTGTGAATGCAAAAGTTACATAAGATCAAAGGATCAAACATATGCAAGAAGATCTGCAAAAGTGCTTCCAAAGTTCAATGTACCTTCAGGATCTGAAGAGGAAAGCTCAAATGGCAAATGGAAACCAGAGTCGTCTGAAAGTCCTTAGCAAATACTAAATATCAATATGGAATTGAAACACTTCTGGGAAAAACTACATTGACAGAGAGGATGGCAACTGGTGAAACAAAAGATCTTAGAGACAGAATACAAGGCCATAGGGGACACCAGTGCAGAATATACAAAGACTGAATGACAACTTTAAAAACGGTAACTTTGTTGAGGTCACCGGATGCACTGTAAACAGAGAGTTGAGCAGATGAAACCAGAGAATCAAGGGGAAGTATTACAGTGGTGCAGGAAACCCAGTGGAAAATAATCTTTTCAAACCCATGGGAAACAAAAAAGCTACGTGTAACTATATATATTGTATAACAGAGGAGGATTAGGTCAAAGACAAGGAATAATCCTCTCATGCCAGGAAAATTCAGTCATCTAATTCAAACTCCTGATCCAGAAGAAAATATTTTGGTTTGTTTGCAAGTGGTTTGGCTTACATGTAGTCATGAAGATGACAGTAGATTATACTTGATGTTGCCATCGAGGACATAAAGTTCTGATCACTATTTGGAGGCAGCTATCACCAAGAAAACTTCAATCTGTTATTACGAAAACTTATGCCTGTATAAATAGGGCTAGTTTTCATTTTCAACCAGTTCAGAAGTCCTGCGATTTTGTAGAACTGAATATATTTGGACACAGTTCTAATGAAGGTCTCCAGGCATCTATGCAGTGGAAATACAGAAATAATGGGAAATCAGTACCTCAGCTTGGTATTAGAGGCTTGCTCATTTACTGGCACTGTTATATCAAATGAGAGGTAAGAAAAAAAGATTATGAACATTAGCTGTAGATTCCTATTCCAATTTTTGTAACAGTATAAAGGTATTATTAGCATAATTACATTCTGACTGTATCCTTCTACGTTTTGGCTTCAGTTTTAAATGGAGATGGGTTTTTGCTTTGCTTTCTCTTCTGAATTGTTCTGCAGGGTTGATGTATCACACGGTTCTGAGTTCTGCCTCAACCAGCTGCACTTCAACAAAAGTGGTTAAAGAGTTTCCTCTGAAGTTTACTTGTCCTTTCAGAAGAAAAGGATTATATTTTATAAAATCATTATAATTATTTATGAGAGACTTGCTAGTGAGAAATGCTGTCTACCTACACACTAAAATGGAGCTGCAACAGTTCATCAGTGTTCCTCAACAGAAATTTCTTAATCATAGCATACTCTAAATAAAAGAGAAAAGTGATGAAAGAGCAAAAGAGTTACTCAGCCGTACTGCTGCAAATCCTTCCAAGACCCTGATGTACTGCAATTTTTATAAGAAAAGACCTAATGATGCACAATGTTTGTTATTACGCTGCCATGGCCACCTAGTGAGGAAAGTGTTTCAGAGAAAGCTGAATAAAGGCAGCAGTTATGCCAGCGTTGGCACAAGCCCTCACTGTTGGACATGGAAACAAGAGACCTTTGCTGAGTACGTTCGTGGATGAAATAAGCTGTGCTCCTGGAGGAAAGTCACATCTTTTTAAGTTGTATTTCTTTCGTAATGCCTATGCATTCCCAGGGATGCTAAAACCTTGGGCATGCTGCAGTCATCGGTGCAGCTCAGTGTGCTGGGCTTATCACCATGGATGGATGGCCCGCCCTGTGCCAAATGTCCCTTTTCACTGCCTCTCTTGGCCACTTTCATGTTCCAGTAAAGAAACTGTTACACAGACTCTCTCAGTTGGTTCATTCCTCACTTATCAGCTGGCTTGTGCTTTGAGACAACCTTTGAGCCACATGTTTATTATGACTACGGTACAAAGGCTTTTGCTGAGTGGAAATCAATTACTTAACATGCAAACAACAACAACACAGACTTGGGATTGGGTCACTCATGACCTGAGCGAGGCGACGTGATGAGCTGCTCAGTCATGGTGACTCTCTGGGAGGCAGGGAGGCTGGGAGGGCAGGAAGCCCATGTGAGATGGGAATCTTCAGTTGCCTATGAAGTTACATAACATATAGTGTCCAGGCATGGTGCTGGGAATGCATTTTACAACCTTGCAAAAGTGATAAAAGCGAAAAAATTCAGTACAAAAAAAGGAAGAAAGGAAAAAACTCAAAAATGAAGAAAAGGGTCTATTAAATGAGTAAAATCTAGGAAAAAATGCAAAAGATTTAAAGACACCATACTTAAGGCTCAGTGTAGACCACCTATTGGTAGCAAATTTGGAAAAATCTGGAAGGCCAACATGCATCAACAACAAGTCAGAGGAGCTTTTAGAATTAAGAAGGCATCTTTTTTTTTAAAAAAAATCTGTCTCATTCAAACAAGGAAAACAGAAAAAGAATATAAGCTACAGCAAGCATTACAAAAGCATAAAAATGCAGAGCAGAAAATTTCAGGAATAACTAACAGAAGACATAAAAGCTAATAAGATTACTTTTCAAACATATCAGGAGAAGGAAACCGTCAATGAATCCATAGGTTCAATCAAGGAGCTCAGGGAAGATATAGGATTGAATCCTGGGAAAAAAACAATTTTTTTACTTTGGATCACACTGAGTAGCATTCACACAAGAGATGCAGATTAATCCCACATGAAAGACTTGATGAATACAGGTGAACAATTTACTGTAGTATGTAACATCTCTTTTAAAACACCATGAGACCATAAGATGACAGGTTTTGGTTGATTCTGGGAGAGGATCTGGGGAACTACCAATCAAGAAATCTGATGGTCATAGGGGACAAACTGGTAGGAACTATAACAAAGAGTAGTAAGTATGGTCACATGGACAAGTATGGCTTGTTCAAAGCTAATTCCTCACAAAAAAGGCAGAGCATTTTGAGCAGCCAATGACACACCCAGCTGGTGCATCCTATTTTGAATTCAACAGCAATTCAGTAAGAGATATCGCCAAAGATCGTAAAGAGGCTAAACTGACAAGGAAAAAGAGGGAAGGTCCTACACATTGATAAATAACCAGTTAAAAGACAGAAAGCAAAAGACAGAAGTAGAGTTAAAAATAAAAAGTTTGCTGCTGATGCAGATTCAGAACAGTGAAGATGAGGATTCACAAGAGTTACCAAAGAAGCTTATAATACTGAAACACTGGAAGAAATAAATGGAAGATAAAATTCAGTGTATGTAATTGTAAAGTAGTTCACATGGGTGAAAAAATGTGATACAAGGAGAGTGTCATATAAGGAGAGACAAGATAGAGCTAGGATTGTTTAGCCTGGAGGAGAGAAGGTTCAGGGATCTTATCAAAGTGTATAAACATAACAAGTTTATAGGAGTAAAGAAGATGGGGCTAGACTCTTCTCAGGGGTGTGCTGTGAAAGGCTAAGAGGAAATGGGCAGAAATTCACATGTAGGAAATTCCATTTAAACAAAAGAAAAATCTCTTTTAGTGTAAAGGTGATTGAGCACTGGAACTGGTTACCCAGAGAGGCTGCAGAGTCTCCACCCTCGCAGATATTCAAAATCTAGCTGGGCATAGTCCTGATGACTCTGCTTTGAGCAGGGGGAGGTTACACTAGATGAGCTCCAGAAGTGCCTTCCAACCTCAACCATTCTGTGATTCTGGAAAAAAAAGGCACATTCATAGTAAAGAGCTCTGAACCGGCTATTATTAACCCAGAATGAGTGAGAGGGTAGGGATTCAAATGTATAAATACTGGTCAAAAGGTGGGAATCAAAGGATAGGAATAAATAGGTAATGAAATGAAGGAACAGTTATAATAGTTAGTTCTATGCAAACATCAGCTTTGGGCCAAGTGGCGGCCAATAAAATGAACACAGCGTTAGAAAACATTAGAGGACAGTCCTAGAATAAAACACAAAACATGCCGTTGTAAGCCCTGGGGGCACTTACTTCTAGTCTTCTTGTCTGAAAAAGGATTCTGTAGGACAGAGACCATACAGTGAAGGGAAACTAGGACGATTAAAATGGTAATGGCTTCCACATGAGGAATGTTTAAGCAGATCAGGATTCATTTGTCTCAAAAAAACAAATGAACAAACAAAAAAACCCAAACTATGGGAGGATGTGATAGAGATCTACAAAATGATGTACAGAGAACACAAGTAGACAATTGCTCACTGTCACTTCTAATCTGAGAAGGGAAATCAAATGAAAGTAGCAGGTCAGAATAAGTCTAAACCAAGTCTAACAATGTACGGTAGTTAAACTGCCATACTGGGTCCTGAATGTTACTACAGGTTCAAAAACATGTACAGAAACAAAATTCCCTTCCATGAATGAAGAAAATGCAGTTATTGCAAAGACTCCAGCAAATGGGCTCAAAAAAATCTCAGGTCAAAAATTGCTAAGGGCTGCAAAAACATTCTGGGGAAGTATCATTAAAAGCTTGTCCTGCTCTTACGCTCTTGCCTAGGCAAATACAACTTACTGCAAGTGGTGACAGATGGTCTCTGATCTGACCTGATACAACTGGTCTACACCCATCTGAATTCACATTCCTAACTGCCTTTGTTACAATGATTATTATAGACATCATTGTTTATACCATATCAAAACACCATAAGACTATGTCTTATTTCTTTGCCCACCAGCTCCTCTGATTTATCAAGATGGCTTCAAACTGTGCTGTGCAAAGGGTGAGATGCTCATGAGAGTGTTTATCTAACCCATTTAGTCCAATTCTAATACTTAATCCTGCAGGCACATGCAACCAAAGGCTAGATGAGGTAGGTTATCCCTTCAGATGGGATTATGGATAAGATGATCCCAAAGTAAGGAAAGTGTTATCCCTTCCTCCCTTAACATCATCTATGTTTAAATGCTGGAAGTAACTAGTGAGGGCTAAATAATGTTCTTTCAAAGATATAAAGTGGCTCCATTTCTGACTTCCGCCCCTTAAAATGATCATTTCATAAACACCCAACTTAAAAAGGAAAAATTCCTTAAGAATGGATGTTTTCTGAGAAGTAATCTGAGCTGCCTTGCTTGTCAGAAGCAAGATTTTGCACAGATTTTCATAGAGATCCATGCCTATTTTGTCTCCTTTAGCAAACTTACTGTATTTGTAAAAAAAAAAAAAAAAAACCTTAGTTCTTCCACCAACACTGGATTTCTTGTGGACATCCTAAAGTAGCATCTGAAAAATCAGTGAAGCAGTGTGCAACTAGTAGAAGTGTTGGAAGAGTAAGATTTAAAAATATATGACTACTTTTTATTTCTTTAAGAGCAAGAGGAAATGCCGCATGTAAACCTGGATTGTCCAGTACTTTTTAATTGTTTGCTGTCTTTTGATCTTAGGAGTAAATATATTAAAGACTTTCCTGCGTTGGATACAAATACACTTGACAGGAATGAAGAATAACTCACAGCACCAGTTGTTTCAATGTGTTGACAGAGTACACGTCCCTGCCCTTTAATCAACATGTCTAGCAGCAGTGCAAAGCTCCAATGTCCAAACCTTGTTGTTTTCTTTGCCTTTTAAAAACTGTTGTCTCACTCTTTTCATTATTGATGTGCAGTAGCTACACTTAAAATCTCAAAGATATTATCATTGTATTTTAAGCAAGAAGAATGTTTTGTGAAAAATCCACTAATCATAAACAGGAGTGTACTTCCCTATCATTCTTATTCATGTTACATTATTATTTGTATTAGTAAATAAATAGTGCTTATTAGTTAGGCCATTATTTACTTAGTAGTTGCTTAGAGGCATTAAAAATATTTTTAGGTCAAGCTGTCCTTGGTTTAAAGGTTTCTGACAATACTGGAAGACAAGTTATCATTTTTAAGAGTACTGCTTATACTAGTTGGGATTAAATGATTAATCAATTTATTTAAACAGAGGAATTAAGAAGTGAGTAGCTTTTTGTCCAGTTTTCAAGCAGAGAAATAAGATGTGGTGTGTAGTATTGAGTAAGACAGCAACGTCTGAAAGCATGCCACTAAGTCTGATCTGCAGCAAACAAAATCCCTTTAGCACAAAATTGGGAATTTATGCACAGTCACTATGTTAGGCTCATTTAATGATCTTCAAAATATATCTTGTTTTTCTCTGAAAAAAACACGCAGTTATATCAATGTTAAGTATGACCTTAGCATTTTCCATGGCTGAAAAACAATTTTTTGTGTTCTTCCCAAAATAGCTGGCTCCTGCATGTTATAATCCCAATGCTGCATGTAATCCACTTTTTGAAACTGTGTCGACTATAAAGTGTATTTTAAATTGCTCAGCACTAATGTGCTTATATTCTTAAATCCCCTCTACTGCTCACAGAAACTCACTGAGGAGGCACTGAGAGGCAGAGCTGACGGAGGTGCCCAGTGCTGGCTGCTGCCGGAGTGGTGACAGCACTGCTACTACACAGCCGCTTCATAAAAACGGACCAGATTCTTTAGGAAAGGAATAGCCAGACACAGCAGGATCATTTACATTATAGTGTGGTCTCCAGAGAAGTTCGGCCCAGATTTCAGAAACTCTGTAGCATTTTCAGTCCTTCCTCTTATTTGCTGAATGTGAAATCATACTTATGTGATTACTGTGCTTAAGGCTGATGCACAGGAAAGGAACTTCCTTGAGTGTGACACACAAGCGGATTGTCACGCTTACAATTTCTCAAATATTATTACTGCACTAAGAAGACAAAAAGGATGAGTGTGTCTTTATGCGTGTGCGTCATATCTGCTGGGAGGGACTAATAACCTTAGAGCTGGTTCTTGTTCCTCTGTGAAACATAACTCCCCACTGACTGCCAGGATGACGTATGGGCCAGCCTCACAACCTAGGGATGGGACTGCAAGGTGATTCCTTGCAACACAAGTCCTTCAGATTGTTATCAGTCTCCTCCTGAAGTGCCTGGGCTTAGCCTCTGCTTTTGGATTCTGTGCATAGCTGGCATAGTTGAGTAAAGCTTTGCAAGCACCAAGGAATTAGGACTTTGGCTCCTGCACACTTAACTCCTCCAGACTTTTGCATGTAGCCTAAACAGAACCTAGGAGTTTCAAGGCCTGGCTTCCCTTGCCATAGTGCCTGGTGATGAGAGAGAGAGGAGCAAAGCCATGGAGTTATGTAGCCCCTCTAGCACCACGACATATCCAGGTCACGCCAAGCTAGCCAGTGCTGCCAGGGAAAACACAAGACTTCAGCTCCCTTGGCAAGTCCACCCTCACTGTTTCTGCAAGCATACACAGTAACCATCATTTACCCTGTTCAAGTCTTCCCCATGTGGAAGATGGTTTGAGTGAACTGACCAAGGAGGAGCCTTTTGAACCCAGAAATAGCCTGAGGGAGGCCTTTGTTGTTAATCTCAGATTGTCTCTCATACTGCAGCTACTGACTCACTCCTCTGTTGATAATGTTACACTTGAGCTAGTTGAAAAGCAACCGGTTGGTTTGAGAGCCTTCCTGGTGGTTCCTGTGCTCCAGGGGCAGCCCATTGCACAGAACAGTACAGGGCTCTGCACAGCACAGCTCGTCTAGGGCTCCTGAGGGTGCATCAGCTCCAGTGACCCTCTCCTTGTAGACCCCAGCTCCAGCGGAGGGACTGGGAAGAGGTCCCATCTTTTGAGAAAGCCAATTGCAATTACTCAGACCCAATGGCATTTTCATCTTCAAGGATACTGCTGAAAACAAATGGGCTACAATTTTTCTCTTCATTAAACTGAGAATTAAACAAATGATAATTATGGTGTTTCAGGGAGTTCCACTGATTTATCTCAGCTACTTCTGATCTGCCATTTCAATGTTCTGAAAAACTTTGAAAGGGAAGGAAAAATAGCTTTAGACACTTCTACATTAAAAGGACATAATCTGATAAGGCACTTCTTATATACTGTTACTCCAAGAATGCTTCAGGTATGATATCGTGGCCAGGTGAGTCTTTTGGTCTGCCACAGGGCAATTCTCAAGTCATTCTTATTTGCTCTCATTAAAAATTGTCTATTACCAATCTGTAATGATACAGGATGCTCTTCCTGTAAATGATAAAAAGGGGAATAAAAACAGAAGACCCGCAGAGCTCACAGTCTCTCCCAAGAGCCATTCCATGCCCCGCAAGAGCCATATCATGCTCAGCACATCCCTTACCAAATCCTCCTCCCTTCCCTCAATCCACCACTGCTGGATCAATTTGAGGTTGGATCACTTAGCTCACTGTTGGTGTTAAGAATTTGAAGGTGCCTCTGCTGGATCTGTCTATACAGAAGCAGCCACCTGACTGGACCCTCAGATTATCTTGCTCTGCCAGATACAGCTCAGAACAGTTTTTATCCTCCAAAAGCTCCTGTTCTTTGTGGCTGTCACAGAGTCACTATGCCTGGGTGAGGTGGATTTCTGCCAGCCTATCCTGCTTCCAGGCAAGGAAACTCTTTCTGGTGGAAAGCTCTGCTGTCTCTTTGCTGGAGCCAAGACATTTTGGATGTGACATATCTCTGTAGCATAATCCCTCCCTCATGAGGGCTTCTCAAAACATGTGTTCTTCTCAAAATAGCATCTTGCTGACAACGCACGTCCACACTGTTATTTTGAGTCTCCTTAATGGTGGATGCTCTGAGAGGTTGTTGTGCTGAAGAGTTTTCTGCCATCTCCCCTGTTGGTATCCCCAAAGGTGGAAGCTGGATGTATTCTGTTCCCTCTTACTCGGTAATGTCTTTTCCTCAAAGATGTAGCTGTGCAGGACTGCACACTGCACAAAAGTCTTCCTGCTCAAGGTGTCCTGAATTTGCTTGAAATTGAGGCAGAGCCACTTCTCCTGTCCGCAATAGGATTTTTTCACCAATCTGCTGCAAAACTCCTTCATTCTTTTGGCCACTTGCTTGCCCATAGGTAGCCCTTTGGGACAAATGAGCATTATCTGTTTGTATAAATACTAGTTTGGGAGGTCTTGCTAATGCTGTCATGTTGCAAATACTTTCCTTTTATAATTTAAAGGATGTAAATCTCTTCACAGATGATGCTCCAGCCTGCTGGCCTGCATGCAAGAACATCATGTTACTACCAATGAGTGTCTGTGTTTTTTCTGAGAGATGCTGCATTTAGAACCACCAGGTTAAACCATGAGGGTTAGATGGTCAGGACATGCCAGGTGACTTTGTGGAAAACATGTCAAAGCTATGGGATATTTTGGCTTAATCTAGAAGGACTCTGATAGTACAATAAAATCTGGATCCTTCAAGATCTGGAAAAACATAATTGTAACAGGAGTTGGGCCAAGTTCCTAACAGAATAGACACAGAATTTTGATCCTGAAAACATGGTTAGAGGAACTATCACAGTTAAGATTTGTTTTTAATTTGCAACACCCCCAAGTAATCAAAACTTCAGAAACATTGAGCTCACATATTTGCTCTAGGGCAGATGGAGCAGACACTTTTCTGCTTCTCTCAGTTTGGATCCGGCCAGGGACTAGAAGGCTTTCGTTCAAGGCCATAAATGCATGAAAGGAAACTCTGAAATGCTAATTTCATCTTTTTCTCCCTACACAAAGGGATAGTGCAGGGGAGGAGCTGACTTGGAACCAGTTGTGTTAGTTTTCTACCATCTGTTTCTCTCAGCAGTGGCACTGGAATAAGGGTGATATATGCACAACACTGCTGGCTCTCTGGGGTTAAAATAGGGAACGCTGACAGAACCCAGACACCATGCAGCAGCCAGATGCAATCTCAGAGTGAGAAGTCCACCTAGTTCCATCTGGAGGACAACTCATGAGGGTCTAAGGCACCACATCCACAAGCATGAGCTGTGCAACTGCTCATGGAGGGCAGACTGGTACTTTCTTCTGTCTGTTCATCATTAAGTTCAAGGATCCGGACGCCATTCATTTTGAATAAGAGAAAGAATTATAATCTGAGTCAAGATCAATATCCATACTCAGTCGATGTATTCTATGGTTATAATGGAAAAATATCAGATCCCAGAATACAAATATCCTATGACTTCAGGCGATTCAATATCCTTTGCAGAATACTTACTTTGCTGTCTGGGTTCATATTTTAAATTCAAATTCTCATCCTGTTATATGCTAAGAATCCACATCTCCTATCCACTTCAGTATAAATTACAGGGTATAGACACTGATTTTTTTTTGTATGACTGTAAAACATAATCCACCCCATGAGAACTCAATCACACCTTCAACAAATCTCAGACTTCTACTAATGAACAGGCACAGTTCTGGTATAAACACAGCCATCTATTTGCACATGTTTAATTACAGAATATGCCAACATAATCTAAGAGAATAAAAATCATTATTATTGTACACATTCTGGGAGTTAGGCTTGAGAGGTAAATGAGGGAGGAAAGCAGATCCCGAAAGTGGAAGGAGTGAGGCATCGAAAGTATTTACTACACAAATCACTATTTTATTAGGAAAATTGTGTCTTCTGTAGCCAACATTCTCACAAAAACAACTGCCGCTTCACAAATACACCTGCCTTTTTCAAAATGACGACACGGCTTGGTATATCTTATTTTATGCATGCCACAGAGTTAGTATTCAGAGACGAAAAGAGACAGTCTAGCTAGGCCAAAAAACTTAGCAAAGACCAAATACAATTTCAGACCCACATGAAACAAGCATTTGCTTAATTTTAAATGAGGTAGGTTTTACTGGTTTTGAGCCCATAATAGGAGGTTAGCCAAACTGGTTATAAAGAGGCTTTCTCATTGGAATGAGTTTTAGAACAGCATTGTGTATTTTTTAAAGGATAACAGGGGATTCTGCTACATGCATTTTTCTGAAAGTTATTTACAGTCTATCTTTCCAAAATTTCCCTCAGCAAGAGGTTGAGCAATGCACTAGCTGGTACATCTTACTAACACTTTCAAGAAATACAGGCATATTGTGCAAGTGTGTTTACTGAACAAGTGCTTTTTAGAGATTACCCCTTTCCACTCTCATTTTCATTATTTTTTGCATATAAGTATGTCCAGAAAGAGGACGTACTTCATAGTAGATCCATGTTTGTCTGGAAACAAATTATTATCTTCAAAGTATAGCAGATGTATGTGATGGAAAATAAAAGGTGGTGTAGCAACAAGCAGCCCATCAGTATTGTCAGTGATATCCCAAGAAGTGCTATGTTGACCAAAAAAAAAAAAAAAAAAGAAAAGCAGATTTGTATGTAATCTGGTCCATGCTCCTGGACATAGGGTGGCTGGTGGTCAAACGTCTCAGCTGTTCTGGTTGTGAGCTCTTGCCCAGTGGCTCTGCCACTCAAGGGGTGGCTTCTTTCTCCCGCAGGTGCAAGCGGCTGCCAGGCATCACGGTGCAGCCCAGCCTCTCACAGCCGCAGCGCAGCTGACGTCGGAAGGGACCTCTGGAGACCACCTCATCCAAGCCCTCTCTTTCAGTCAGCCAGAGAGGTTGCCCAGGGAAAGGAAAAGCAGGTTGCTGTCTCCTTCCTCCCTGTAATTTTATGGGATCTCTTCTCCACAGACGAAGTTGTGATGCTAACAGAAACTGAAAACCCAGCGCAAACCACTCACACAGCCTCCCCAGGGAAGGGCACTGAGGTGTAGAAGAGGCCTTACACTCAGGTGCTACCTGCACTTTAAACCAGCAAGTTATCCTATGCCCAGTTTACAGGGTGAGCCCTTGGGTAGCTCTGCTTGCTACGGGGAGCTGGGGAGCCACTTGAGCCGGCGGGCCCACGAGGAGGATGAGAGGCGATGCAGGAACGCGGGTGCCTGCAGCACATGGACAGACCCACCACCAAGGACCCACCTTCCCGTACAGCCCCAGCAGCTCCCCAGGGGCACGTGTTACCAAGAGGCGCAATCCATAGGCTCTGGGAGGCCTGGGGATCAGCAGAAGGAGAGATGACCGGGAAACGGGCAGATAAACCCGGAACGACGCCAACCCCCCTCCCGCGCCCAGGGGCCCCCAGGCCCGGCCCCGTGCGCATGCGCACTCCGAGCCCACCCCACCTCCCTTTTCCCCACCCGCGCC
>JAYECN010461968.1:0-18907 GCA_035222435.1 Microcambeva ribeirae
GCCTTTTTTTTTTTTTTTTTTTTTTTTTTTTTCCCCCTCCTTCTTCTTCTATGTCTAAAGGACTGCTTAGAAAGGTATTTCAGGGCCGTTTTGGATGTCTCCAGGAAATGATTATAGGCAAAATCAACTTTTCCTCTTGCTGCTTCTCTGATATTTGTCCATTGCTATGGACATTGTAAGTATTTATTGAAAAGATTTGATTTGTACGCCTTAGACACTGATTCATGACAAGTGTAACTGGCATGAATAGGATGAAAAATAAAGATAAAAGTTTTTAAAGCAAGTAGATATTTTTATGTTTCCATCTCCTCTACGTGGCCCATTTTATTTTTTCCTTCTCTTTCCTTCTGTGCGTCTTTCTTTTTATATCCTAGTACTTGCAAAACATCATTGAGTAATTTTTAAACAAATAAAGACATAAACCAATTGTGTAAGCCGTTAGCTTACCTAATTTTGAGAGCCTGTTACTGTTTTTCAACATGGGAGTAATGAGGGCAAGTAAACAATTTATTATAGTCTAATTGTAGTCACAATCAACTCTTTGACATGAAAGCACACGTCTGGACAAAAAGAAATGAGAATTTTTCTTAACCTAGTGAGCAGAAGATGGACCATGAACTTGGGTAGTGTAGGCCATGTTTTCCACCAGCATTTAGACAGCTAAATATTTTACAGCATGGATATTTATACCAAGCAGTAAATAGAGAAGAACAAATCTGACACATCCTGGCTGGCTTATGATGTTAACAAAAATTGTTGACAATACAAGTTGACAAATTCAGAATAGTTGTTCACCCCATAGCGGAGAGGATGCCTGTGGAAAGATAGAAGATCTAGAGCAGACGCTAGCAATCCTGTTACAGTAACCAGGGTAGTATTTAAGACTGCAAAAAAGTCTGATTTGAACATATTTGTGTTCTATGAATTTCTTCTTTAGGTGAATCAAACTCCAGAAAACAAATGAATTTTTTCCTCTGCCACCCTCTAGGGAGTAGCTGTTCAGAATGAATTCAGAAACTCACAGGGTGGTAGATATTTTTCGTATGGGTTATTAGCAATGATTTAAATGCTTTTCCTCAATATTGTAGTAATTTATAATTTGGATCTCTTTGCACAAATCTGCTCTTGCTTTAATGCATCTTCTCTTGACCTATAGTAAAGTTTAAATGTGTATATATAATTGATAATTTTACTGCCTTTGTTCTGCACACAATAAGCTAATTTAGAAAGAAATATTACATTTTTTTTTTTTATTTATCCTTCCAAATGTTACCCCACACTTTTTTAAGCCAGCCTTATCTCTGCATCCATAGTCTAGCTTGCTCTTTACAAACCCATCTGACAAGATAAGAACATAAAACATGTTTTGGAAAGGTAGTGTTCTATCTCTACCACGGGTATTTCAGAGCTTTAATACAACTGAGAAAACAGTAGTGTTCTGATAAGGTGTGGAGTATAATTTATTTATTTTGGTACTTTACATAAATCCTTCAACAATTTTGGCCAAAGTACATGGCTGGCAGTGACGGCCTGTTCTGTTTAGAGGAAAAAATTATCTTTCTCATTCTATAGGAACATGTGAGATATTCCTCAGTTGATACTTTGCAGAAGGAGAAAACAATTGTAGACTAGTTCCAATCAGTTCCCTTACAAAATCTTCTTCGAAATTAATTAAAATGTAATCTGCTTGCAAGTATGATTGTTCCAGTAGTGATGGTCTTGTTGTGAGACTCTGTCATCACCCCAGAGACACTGGTTCTCCTGCAGCACTGTGTGTGACCTTGGATAAATCATTTTTAGTCAGTGTTTTCAAAAGCATCTACATCCCTTTCCTGAAGTCAATGGAATTTCAGACTCCTAAAGGACTGAGATAATTTTGTACCTAATTACGTAGCTAATTTTGCCCATAATATTTTACTTTTGAATAAAATTAAAATACTTAAAGATTTAATTCAGAAATTACCAGATGTTTAAGCTGGCTAAAAGAAATGTTATAGAAAACCTGCAATTGGTTAATTGTAATAACATTTGCATCCTTTAGTGAATAATTAAAAGTGGGAGGACTATTTTCATTACTTTCTAACTTTGGAAAAATATTTTCATCATATTACTGTAGCATCACATTCACTTTTTGGACTTATTTGACAGTTTACATTATTGGTAGTAATTTTGTATTGCTACGAATAGCAGTGCTAATGGTGGTGAACTATAAGAGTTAGGGATAGATGAAAGTCACCACTTGATTTAGATCAAGTTTCTGGGAAATCGACTTGAATACAAATGCAGGACACTATATATGAAAAGGACCAAGAGGAAATCAAGAGCTCCTGAAATTATCTGCCCAAGCGATTTTCAGATGCAAGTTTACCATTTTGAACTGTAACTTCTTAATCCCATAGTGTTGTTCAATCTGTTCTTATAGATAGTGAAATGAATGAAAGTTAGAATTGCTTTTACTAGAAGGAGTAGTAACATATGCAGCATAGCAAAGCCTCAAAAGGGGCCTGCTTTGTGGTTTTCTAAACTTGGCTACCTTTTGACCTCTGCAGCATGGAAGTTGTGTATCTATTGACCAGCTATCACCTAATGGGTGCCTGCTTATTATATTGCTTATAAACTTATGAAGTGGCCTGAATCAGTTGGAAGTAAAGATACTTTCTAAAATGTACTGGTTTCTTCCACTACAGAAGCAGCAGCTCTTTATTTTTATTTTTGAGAGTGTTTGTTAAGCAGATCTCTTAAGTAACTCTTAAAAAAATTATATATTTCCTCTCAGCATTGTTGCATCATGCATATTCATTTGTATAGTTGTATAGACATTTTAATCATACTTAAATTTTGTAAATATTAGATTGCCATCTCAATGTTATTAAAATGCTAATTAATAACTGAGAAAACAACATTATCTTTCTTATTCTATAGTTAAAAGATTGTCATTTTCACTTAACTGACCCATTTAGAATGAGAAACACTCAGCAGAAACTTTTTTTCTTTTTGGAAAGCCGAAGCTCATATTCTTCTATTTCTTAAAGATTCTTTCAGTAAAACTTTGACATTAGATTCTTAATGAAGGCATCTTTGTTGTGGTCTTGCTGCTTTCCAATTCTTTATTTTGGTTGAGGGAACTACTTCGGTAAGGGCATGGGAACTGTAAGGTTACAGTGCTGTGGTATTGTTACAGCACTCATATTCTATGCTTTCTGCTTGAGAGAATTTCAAGATGATCTTTGCACAACAGTAAAATTGCAAACAGATCAGAACAGAGAGAGGAATGAAAACAGAGCTGAAGGAGATCCTCATATCCCAGAAAGCAACAGAGTTTCCTAACATAAAGCAAAATGAGAATGTACTGTCAAAGACAGTACAAAAAAGAAACATCAAATGCATTTTCTTTGCTTGGCAAGTGCTCTCTGGGTGATCAAATTGTCTGTGCAAAGTCATTTTACCAAGAAGTGTAGTTAACTTTCACTTGTAGGCAGGTTTTCCTTAATTCCCATGGAAAATTCAATAATCTAAAACCTCTATTTGTTTTCTACTCTGTAATATCTCCATCGCCATCTTAGGTTGAATGGAATCTCGTCACTGACAGGTAGATGAAAAACAAACCGATGCGTCTTCTACATAACACAGGCTGAAGGCTGAGTTTAAAGAACTGGGAACAAGGTGGTATCACTGATGGAATGCGATGTTTTATGTCTCATGCTTCCATCATGCTATAGATGGAAGAGAGGTAGCTGCTCAGAAGGAAAATCAGAGTCCATTGTTTTTCTTTCCTTCTTTTAGGAAGCCCGTTCCTGGAGGCAGTCCATGAAGCCTGCTAGGTGTCTTCAGCTCTCAACATTTTTCGAGAAGCTGCAGGATGTTAGACATGTGACTTAAACTCCTGAGCACTGTGACTGAAGAATGATAAAAACTGGTTTTCTTCTGGCTTTTTTTTTCTTTTTTTAAAAAAAAAAAAACTTAACTCTGAATGAAAATATTTATGCTTCATGACTACAAGTAAAGTTTGGAAATTTGACCTGTGTGTGCACTGGATGCTGAGAATGAGCAGGAAGTAGGGGAATCAAATAGAACTACGTCACTGCACTAAAATCACATACAATTTGCCGTCTCACAAAATGGCTTTTGAAGTGACTGCCACTATTGTTTGAATATCAGAGTTTGACTGTTCTTGCATCTTTGGCTTGAATTTATGCACATAAAGTTTAGGATTTAAGGGACAAACTCGGGTCATATTTGTATGCTGCTATAATTTTATAATCTACCTAAAATGGAAGCGATCAATTTTATGCATTCTTATTTTATCATACTGGTTCATAACTGTTCCTGTCAACACTTTGCTTTGGACTGGGCATAGAAATTTCATATACATATTGATTGCAGACTGTAGTGTCGTTCTTTTTAATATATCATTTTTTTTGTTGTTGATGATTGTATCAGTTTCTGTTTTAAGTAGGGATATTTTCCCAACAACATTGTTTTATTTACAGGTTTTTATGATGAATCTCTTTTATTGAGCTCCTCTTGCATCTGTTTTCTTCATTGCCCTTGCTATTCTACAGGAAAGATACTGTAATCTAATGCAATAATAGTAATAAACAATAAAAACAATTACCTATAAAAGAAAGAAGCTTCGAATCATGCGTTGTAATTCTGACTGCAGTGAGTTCACCTACAGATTTCCTCTGATGGCCCTAAGATGCTTCTAGATACAGGAGTTTTCCTTTCCCTATCTCCTGCTACGCCCTCCTGCTAGCAGAGTAAGCAGTGCATCCTTAGTTATTGCTTAAGTCACATTTCTCAAGATAAGAGGAAAGGAGGGCTCTCCTTCTGAAGTCCCAGGCAAGACAGGAACAGGGACTGAAATGACCTGATGACTTTAAATATCACATCTCCTTAATAATTTAAACACTCATTTATTTTGCAGTGAAAACACGTTCTCTGCAGTGATTCTGAGTTTTGCCAATTTGCTCTTTGTGAGTCAGCAGTTAGTATTTTAGGGACGCAATGAAGTTCCAGATAATAAACACCCTTTTAACTATCAGGCTCCTAAATACCATTTCCTCTGCGATGCTGATTCTCTTCCTCAGAGATACCGGTTTGAGTCAAAACTGATGTAGAGAAGCTGTGATCCCTTGTATTGACACACCAGCACATTGGTCTGTGATTGCCCAAGTTTCCCCCAGGGAGCCCCTCAGAGCCAGACCATGAGAATCCTGCAGGTCCTACTCTATAGGCACCTTCTTACTGTCAGTCCCATCCACTCCCCAATTTTTTTTGACAGATGCTTTAGATCATTTTGTGGATTCTTCTGCAGAGTCCAGCTCATACTGGAAGCACACAATCTTCCTTTAACCTTGATTTCTCTACCTCATATCGGTAGTATGAATGCATCTTCCTTTCAACAGAACAGTCTATGTCCCTTGATTTAAAAAGAAAAGGGAGGGTGGAATACAAAGATAACTTTATTTATTACAGTCTAGAAATTATGCTGAAGTTCCTTGTCTATTACTTCTGCATAACCACCTCAGACTGAGAAGGAATTAAACACCCTGTTGAGTGAATTGAGAGAATGGTTGTGAGTGTGGAAAGTAGGATTTGCTTAAAAGAAAGAACAGGGGGACAAGGAACTCTGTGATTTGAGTCCATGAACATCTGACAAGTTGATATCCAGCATCCAAACTGTGCTAATTTTATTCCTTAGGTTAGTCTGATCACCCAGAGGGGTTTTATTTGCTCCTTCAACATGCAATGCCACTTCTGTGCTGCAAAACAGAAGTGCGGAGCAGGGGGCGGGAACGGATGGGATTTCTTATTTGGAGGAATTTATGTGTTTATTTCTGCTTCCTTCTGAGGCATTGGTGACTGTTCAGGGTACAGATAGGTTGCTGTAAATAGACAGGCACTTCCAGCCTGTATTTTTAATCTTATTCTTGTGCCTTCCATGCATATCATTACTTCTTCTGGCATGCCATGATAAATGTAGTTGTTTCACTGCCAATGGTCCTTTCCAATTAGACCTGAGCTTGTTCTTAGAACAAGGAAGAATTTCTTTTTCTACAGTGTTTGGCACTACTTGTATAAACTATGCACGCTATTTTGAAATGCAAGGTGTTCTTCCAAGTGCAATTAAAGGCACTTTTTATTTAAATGGGACTAAAACTCCTTGAGAAGTAATGTTGGAAGACGTGATGAAGTCCTGAATGGCAATAAAGTGGAGAAAACTCACTCAGTTGTTAAAAAGGCAGGAGTTTTTCCTCTTTCACATGAGTTTTAAAATGAAATATGAAGAATGACTTCTTTTCCCTGTTCCCATCTTGGAAATGTTAAGCACCTTAGAGGCAATTTGAGGAGATTAAAAACAATGAACAGCTTTTCTGCAGCTCTCAGAGGCAGATCATCATGTACTTCATACAAAAGGCTCAGTTCCCTACCCATCAATGTCAAGGGCAGAGCTATCACTTTCCCAAGCCTGCTCTGAGAATCTCTGTTTTTTTCCAAAACCTGCAAACTGACATTCCAGTTCTTTGCTAGGCTTTTAATATTTTCTACCTGGGTAATATTTTATCATATATTAAAAGACTACTAAATGACTATGATACGGAGGAAAAATACTTAAAGAAACTTAAACATATATTTCTTGGAAAGATAGAAGCAATAATCAGGAAATCTAAAAATGAGAATAAAGGGATTTCTAATGAAATTGTATGATCTGTCTCGTAAGATTCACATAAACTCTCTTTAGTATCAAATTCACAAAAATTTATGCTGAAATACTAAAGAGAATTCCTTTATGATCTCGGCAAGATGTGTCATGTTAACTGCATTTCAATGTCAATTTATTGGTATCAGCTGAGGGCAAAAGTTCATATACCAGGTAGAATAAATGAATACCTCATTGCGGGAGAGCTAACAGTTTTTCTTTTTATTATTATTGTTATTGTTCCAAGCTTTACCAGCATCTTAGTTTATTTCTGATTTATGTTTTTTTCTGTTTCTTTGGGGTTTTTTTTTATTTTTTTTTATTTATTTTTGTCTTCACTAGTAAGGAGGAGGCGGTATATAATACAGGAGGCTATTACTGAAATGTTGTATTGATGGCTTATCATGAATGATAGATGGAACAGAGGCACAGAAGTATCGTTGCTGAAATGTTTTGATTTCCATATTTTTATGTTATTCTGTACATTATACTCTTAATCTTTCAGCAAATCTCCTGCAACTTCTATTTTAAATAAAAAGTATGTTCTGGCTGATCAGGTTGCTTAAGTTCTCTATAGGCAAATATTCTTACTGTTTTATAACTAAATCGTATGGAAGGTTTTATTGGAAATGCAGTCTCAAAGTCACCAGGAAGGACCTCTGTAAGCCTTCTCTCTAACAAAAGCACTGCACTTAGTGGATATCATCCACCGAGTACACGAGCTTTGAAGAAGCATCCAAAGAGGACCTCCGAGATTGTCTTCTCTACTGCTAATCATTGCAGAATAGCTTTACAATCCGAGACTGCAGTGTAGCCATCTTAATTAGCCCTTTATGTTAACTTTTTTTTTCTCAGATCTCTATGATCTGCTTCACTACACTTGAAAAAAAAAAAAAAAAAGGGTCAATTATTTCCTGAATGTTTTTGTTTACTTACAGAGGTACCTCGTAAATCTAGGATAATCATGCTTATTTCTTGTTTCTTACTGTAAGATGATAGTCTGCGGTGTACAAACATAATGGAACACAGACGATCTTCAACTTATACAACAATATAAAAATGTCAGGTGCTAGGTAACCATACAGAAAGGTGAGAAAAGAGGCCAATTGCTTTAAAAATGTGTTTGTAGGAAGAAGCCAACATGAATAAAATATTTCTACAGTTCTAGTTCAGAAGGGATGTCAAAAACATTCCCATAAAAACAGGTCAAGGAGCCTACTGAAATGATGATTTTTATTAAAAAGAGGGTGGCAGAAAGCAGTGGGGCTAAACACACACAGAAAACATGACTTCATTGAGCCTTAAAATCTCCTTATATATGATAAATAAAAATATATCTGATTCAAAGAGTTTTTTTATGCATGTGTGTATATGTGGCTTGCTGTCTATATTCTTCAGTCCTAAATAAAGGCAGCAAATTTTCTGGAAAGTAATCATGAACAAATTTTTCCATAATGCAGGGTGATAGAGTTAACATGCCTGTTTATTCTCTTAATGATTGTCTTCCAAGTGATGTTGTCAACAGACAGACCAGACATATTAACAACGACCATGTGAATTTAAGTGACAGTACCAGAAATTTAAATCTCAACAGTGTACCTTCTTGCTTTGAGGGTTTCTTATGGGTTTTCCACACTGGCTGGTTCTCTAGTGGCTCTTTTGCAAGCAAACTATGGGCATCAACATAGAGAATATTAGTATAATTTTTGCTGTTCTTGCCTCTTCTAGTCTGAAATCATTACATGCAGCATCTCATTCATGTGTTTTAAAAGGAATCTCTCCTTGCAGTTTCAATGCTTTACAGACAAAGCATAAACAGTCCTCCACACTCAATGATTTCTGAGCCATATTAGTATTCTACCCTGGTTGAGCTATTTCCATGTTGTCAACAAATATGTTCCAATACTTTTCTTTTTTTAGTTTTAGAATATATCATCCAATATAAACGTACGCCAATTAAAATGGATTTAGTTACAAAACACCTCCTAAAGGCATAGTCTAATGTAATTATTGTTGGCCTGCTGTCATTTAAGTGATCTGTGTCTCCGTTTACTCTCCCATACAATAGGAATAATGATGGTTATATGAAGAAATATGTTTAAAAACAGGTTACTATTATTGTTGTTTTCTGTGAGTTCCCAAACTACCTATGTGAGCATATTCCTGTGTGAGCATATTCCTATGTGTTTCTTCATCACTATTCACTTTAGTCTTTGCTCACAATGTCCTTTTTACTATACACTTTGTAAGTCAAGAATGATCAGGTATGACATTACACTTAATGATAATTATCTCTTGCTAGTGCTTTGCAACTGCCTCTTGTTCAGCATCTTCCATTATGCCCTTTACATGACTTAACAAAGTAGGTGTATTTTAATTATGGTATATTGAACACATACCACAGTTTTATTCTTTTTTATATACACTGAGCACATGCTGTATTCTGTCAATAAAGTCTTCTACAAATACTGTAGTTTCCCTCCTTTTCTTATTTGTACTACTCAAGCTGCTTTGTAGAGTTTTAACTAGCTAGCAAATGGAGAGATGACGAACCAAGACATATGAAGCCATACATATAAAGAGCTTGCTGATTCACAGACTTGGATGATTTCATCTATCAGCTGAAATATTTTCCTTGTTTATTACAGAGAATTTCAGATTTGCAACTGTTCATCTGGAAGTAATATATATTTTTTCTGAATATTTTAAAAATAAAATTGTTGATAATTTATGATGTCTACTGAAAACTAGAAAAAGTGGGAGGGAAAAGCAGGGGGAAGAAACCTGAAGCTCTTTACCCTTCTTAACCCATGTTAACCTGATTACCTGAGACCAATAGGAAAAGAAAAAGAAAAAAAAAAAAAAAAGGCAAAAAACAGTTCCCATTTCCCAACATATGTACTTTCATGCTTTCCATTTGCTAAGGTAATTTTCTTAACAGGACTTGTCTGGATCCCTTTACAGGCAAGAATAGAAATGTGTGATTTTCTATTAAAACCGATTTCAATCCATCATGAATAAAATTTTCATTTTTGACAGAAATTAGTCTTAGATGCTCCTGAAGGCTTCTTCCCTCTGAGTCAGCTATTTTCTTAAATAAAACAATTCATGAATTAATAGTCAAAAACAATTGTTTAGTCAGATCTTAGGCTGAAGACTAACCCAAGTCTTGAATATATAAGATCTCACTACACTTGGAAACAGGCAAATAGCTTCTTTTATTTCCAGTGCAGTGATTAAAAACCAGTAAGAAATCCTTTGCTACAGTTGAAACCCAAATGAGTAGGCTCTCTATTTTAGTTATTGCAGAGAAGCTGAGTCAAAGAAAAAGCTGTCTATTAAAAGCATATCTAGTCACTTTGGCTCTCCAAAACACAGACAAAAATGTTTTACACTAGTACAACAGCATGGAGAAACATTCTGTGTTCCCTGGAAGGGTGGTTTGGCTACGGCTGCGGACACTACGCCAGGGATGTCTAGTGCAAGTGAGCTGCGCTGCATGCTCACAGCCACGGGCTGTCATGCTGAGGCTTACAAATGTAAGAAACTGGAAAGGTCCTTAGTTCTGCAGGGTTCTGGAAATGGCAAGCACACGTAGTCCTGTAATGAAAAAAAAAAAAAAAAGGAGACAGGACCATTTAGCTTTTAAAAATGTTTTATTTATAGGGAATCGTGAAAGCACAAGTAAACTGCCTCTCAGCTTGACTACAAAGAGCACATCAGAGCTTGCCATCTCAGATGTCTAGCAAGCAGCCAGCAGCACGGGGGACTTTTAATAAAACTGTAAAGCAATTTAAGTTAGTGGCATCTGAAAATAAGTGACATTTCCGCGTAAAAGTGTTCCCTAAGACAACATATGGGGATGAATAATGGTGATAATAAATCTGCTTTGAAGGAGGAGAGGCAGAAGAAGTTATTGCTGGCAAAGTAAGCAGCACTTAATTTTTTTTCCAATATAAAACATCTTGCATTCATATGTATGATGAACTCTCTATTCTAAATGGTGCATTATTGAAAATTATTAATTTTCAGCATGTTTTAAGGAAAAGGAGAGGCCTGGCTATGAGATAAAAATGTTGGTGAAGCATTTGGAAGCTAGCAGAGTCCAAACAATTGATATTCTGTTAAGATTTAATATTGTATCAATATTGTGTCAACTAGTTATAAATATATGCTATTGGAAAGTTTATGACTTTTTTAGTGTTTGTTCAATCACAATCTATGTAAAAGTTATTTGAAGGAAGTAGAAAATGAAAAATGACAAGCATAAAAGATTTTCCTTCTTTTGTTTTTCTCTTTTGCTTTTCAGAGCACTAGAACAGGTTGTTTTAGTTAACTTCTAATTCTCCCACAAAATTACATTCACTAGCATGTCCTCCACCATATGAATTTATTGAGTTCTATAGAAGGGGAGCATGTTGTTATTTTCCAAGTTGTATTAGCTGAGGAAGAAGTTAGGAATAGCTAAATGTCAAGATAAAATATAATTTCTCCATTTCACATGGAGAAAGGTATTTAATTTATGGTTAGTAATCTTTTTTCCTTATATATTGGAGAAAAAGTAACAAATATTTTGAAATATATATGAAACATGGGCGACATCTATCAAAAATGTGTAACTGTATTTAATGCTGCCTTGGGTCAGCAGAAAGACTAGGGGTTTTTTATAGTCTCTCCCACCCTGATTCTCTTAGATTTTAGGAAATAGGAATGAAGCTTCAAAGGCTCCCAAACTTTGTGGCACCTACTTCATTCTAATTCACAGGTTTTGTAGCAGTAAGTAGGCAATGCCTACGTGTCTAATCTTCGTGTCTTCATTAAAGAACAGAATCGATAGGAAAAGTTCTAGCAAGCCATATAAAAATCCTGCAATAATCCATTGTAATTATCCAAAACACTGAAGCTTGCAGAGAAATGGCTGGAGCATTTTAAACCACTGTGATGGAATATTATGTGCTTTCTAAATAAAGTGATATAAAGCACAACCGGCATCTTTCCCCAGAGTAGATTTTCCAGCGTTTTGCCCAATCTTGTTTTAATGACTAATGCTAATGAGGATGCCAATGGGAAATAGTGGAGTTGACAGGAAAGATTCATTATGCAGAATACAGAAAACATGACAAGAGTTTACAGGAAATAAAATTCTTGGTTTAACACTGCTAAATGAGCAATTTGATAGCTTCAGTGTTCTTTTGCCACGGCAGGAGACCAAAGTACTTCCAGCTTTCCTTTCCTGATAATAATTTTTTAGATGTAAAATGTTTGGGCTTTTTATGACAATATTTTGGGGCAAAAATCAACAATCAACATGAAACCTCCTCTTGCGTACATGTGAAGTTTCATAAACTGCCATTTACAGTCTTATTTTCAAAGAACAAAACAAGGTCTAGCATTTATAATAAATCAAAAGAGTGGTACAGAAATGTGAAAAAGCTCAACGATAATTTATCTAAATTTGATATATTTTTTTAAAGGACAAGGAGTTTTACAATGTCCATAATATGGTAATAAAAAAAAATAAAATCGGAGTCAGATGAGAGAAGTGAGTTTAGATAAGTCTAGATCTGTATCAGTCCTTGTTTGACTGAAGAGATGAAGGCACATCATAAAGAATAAACTTAAGCATTTTATGGTAATAAGTCATTGATTCTGAGTCCTTATGTTTGTAATTGAAGCCAATAGTTTAATGGCCATATGTTGGCTTACACATAAAAGTCCGTTGTTCTGTGATGAAGTAGCTGGGCTGAAATACAGTAGAATGTTGAAGCAAAAATTAATGCTAAGTAGCCAACATTTCCCCAGATAGAAGCCAAATGGCAGAGTGATGCATGTACTACTATAAAAGACGAGCCCTATTCACACACAGCTTTTTTCACCAGAATGCCCCAGTTGTATCCTTTCTTCTACTTTTGCAGCTATGTAAGTGATGATCTACAACATGAAATTGCAAAAACCAAGATGAAAATATAACATGGTACCTAAATACAGCATTCTGACATGCTTCTCTGACTTCTCAGATCCCTATTTGTTTACTCAGGAATCATATAGATGTGTGAAAGCAATGGATGCTTCTGTTCTTTACATAGAATATCCTCTGGTAGGTACATTCTGCTCCTTCTGTGTCATAGATTGCCTCAGGGTTGACAAAACTTCCTGCTTATTTTGTTCCTAGATCATGTCAGGGCCTGAAAACCATGTATTCTGCCAACCACCTCTGAATGTGTTAGGCTTTGATAAATATTTTGGTATATGTACCGAAATGCTTGATTTGGTGTTTTCAAAACATACTTTGAATAGAAAAAGGCAACTGCTTTGCATATCTATGTTGTTGTACCAAGTACCTGTACAGAAGTTAAGTTACTAAGATATAACTGTGCTTCTGTGAATATTCCTAATATTCCTGTTACACGCCTACTTTCCATATTTTGTAGTGTCTGTCTTGAAGGAGTAAAACTGAGGTGCCCTTGGTTGAGACCTACTACTACCCTGCTTTTTATGCTTGCTTCCTCAATATAACTACAACTGGAAATCTGAGAGGAGGCCTAAGCGAATGTAGGAAAAGAGAATGTTTTTTGCAGCCTCCCACTGCTTCTCTGGCCACTAAATCCTTAAAAAATCAACCTACTATTACTGCTATTATAATAACATTAAGAATAATTTGTATAAATAACAGGGTATGAAATGCTGCAGCACAGCCTCAACTCATTCCTGTATTCACTTTGTGCTGTGGCCACCCTTTCTGGCTAAACTTTTCTGATTTTGAAGAAATCTCACACGAGAAATTCTTTGTCTCATGGAGATAGCATTTGTCCCAGGTTTTACTTGTTTTACTGGTTTTACTGTTCCCCTCTTGTCTTCTTGCCCCCTCACCATCATTGTCTCTTTATGTCTGTAGAAGAAAGCAAAGAAATGCAGAGATACAAGTAATCTTTCTCCCTTAAATAAAGAATTGAACTTTTTGCATCTCAAAAGAATAAATCAGTCTGCACATGCTTCGGTTTTGATTCTGAATGCTTGAGATTAGCTTGAGATTTTTTATCCAAATGAGTTTGTCTTTTTCAAGTTTATGCTCTTGCTGCATTTCCTATTGCTCAAGTGAATGAATACTAAACCATGGGAAACACTGAGACAAATGTTTGTCATGAGTACTTGGTTCTGTATTTGATATATATTATCGATTAATTTTATATATAATGTTACCTCTTCTATCTTTTTTTTTTTTTAAATGAGTTATCCAATGACAGAAAAATGCCTAAAAATTGTTTGATAGCACGATTGAAGCTTTTTATTTATTTATTTATTTTTATGGAGCATTTCAGCACAGGGCCATCATAAATCTGAGCTATTTCTTCTCTAATGGACTAAAACTTTACCTGCTTTCTTAAAACCTTCTTCATCACTTGTTGTGATAGATGAGTAAAAGCAGAAATTTGATAACTTTATGTGCAAAGAATAATGCTTTGCTGTAGTCTTTAGAGACTCATTTATATGAATATAATTGTTTTGTTATAGCCTTGTCCTTATGCTCTACTCTGTGAATGCTTTAAAATGTAATCTCATTGTCTGCTAACCCAAAATCAATATAAAAGGAAGTGAAGCAGCTAGGATTTGAAAGGAAGAATTTTTCATGTTAGAAATTAGCATGTCATCTTTCCATTTGCCATATTACAAACAAATGATTTCTATGTAAAGTATATTTACTATCTATTTAGTCCATTAATATCCACTTAATAATAAATAAAAGTAATATTCACTGCAGTTGTTCAGTAGGATATTTTAATCTCTCCCACCTGAGAGATTTTAAATAATGTAGCATTTAGAATGATGCAGAGATTTTACATACAAACACCTCTGAGATGGTAAAGTTTTAAATTAGATTTATCTTCACAAAGACTCAGAAGATCCTAGTCTACTATCCTCTAGACCAGGCAATTTCTAGTATTACATGATTCAGTACAAAATATTTTATCCTGGACTGTAAACAGGCAATCTGTCCCTAAAGGACATAGTCTTAATCACAGTTGTGACCATAATTACAAAATTTCCTCTCCTGATTAAGTGGATGCAGCTATGGAAGAGATTGCAGGAAGATGATATGCTGCCTATAGACAGATATTTTGGTAGTTAGAGATGCCAAATCAAAGAATACTTCTTATTCACTATCCCTTTCTTCTAGGGACAATGGTATTCGATCACCACCAGTAACTGGTGAACACAGTGTTTGTCTTCTCAGTCCTTGTGGATGAACTGCTTGTGCAAGTGTTGCACGGTATTTCTACCTCACCTTGACAGATACATCCGGATGTGTCTTGATAAAGAGTCTCAATCTTTTAAGCACTTAGCCTTCCAGGCTAAGGTAGCACATAGATGCTGAGGTCATTACGTATCTAACACTTCTGGCTTTCGCTACCTGAGTCCACACCTACAGAATCAAAGATAACTCAAAAGTTGTTGTGTAGATAAATATGGTGCTCAAACTCCACAGTAATGTAGGCATATTTATCCTATATACACTTAACATATTTTAAAAGATTTAATCTTCCTACTGATAATTTAGATACACAAGATAGACATCAATTTCTAACAGTTTTAAGCACTGTGGCTTTTTGGATATTTAGAATTGGAAAGAGCTCTTTATCTTTGTAATTTTTAATAACTATGAAAAAGAATATTATCAATATTTTTCTTTTCCTCTCCAAGGTAAGAAGTATAGAAGCATAGAATGCTTAAGGTTGGAAGAGACCTTTGGAGATCATCTAGTCCAACCCCCCTGCACACGCAGGGTCACCTAGGGCATGTTACACCGGACTGCATCCAAGTGGGTTTGGAAGATCTCCAGAGAAGGAGACTCCACAACCTCCCTTGGCAACCTGTTCCAGTGCTCTATCCAGTGTTCCAGTGCTGCATCATTAGTGAAGCCCCCCAAAGCCACAAAGAACAAAAATCCAACTACCCAGAGACAGTCTTTGCAATGTCACCTCACTTTGAGCAGTCACAGTAGCCCAGAGAGAAAAATGAGGAATGCTCCAAGCTGTGGAGAACTATCAAGAAAATTTTCTTTAAGTTCCTGTGGAACTTTAGGTGCTTCGGTTTGTGGCTGTTTCCTCTAGTTCTATCACTGGCCACCACTGAAAAGAGGCTGGTCCCATCCTCCTCGCTCCCTCCCTTATGGTATCTATATACACTGCTCAGATCCCCTCTCAGCCTTCTCTTCTCCAGGCTGAACAGGCACAGCTCTCTCAGCCTTTCCTCATAGGGCAGATGTTCCAGGCCCCGGATCATCCTCGTAGCCCTATTTTTCTTCTTTGGAGAGAGTCCAGCGCAGGGCTACGATAATGCTACAGGTAACGAATTACCCTGTGACAAATGAGAATGTAAATACAAAGTTAATCTAAAAAGGCTTTAATTTATTTGTATGTCTTGCTATTACCCAGAATTTTAATTCTTCTCATATGTGAAACATTTTCTACTTTGATCTTTAAAATATAATATTTGCATGTACTGCTATAGATCCTACCTTCTTTACTGCCATTCTTTAGAAGTATATAACCTATATTATTTCCCCTAAAGAGAAGCAAAGCAAGTGCCTGTTATATTTATTTTCTGGGCTAGTATATTAGTACCCCATCTCTAATTATGGCTTTGAAGAGTTGTTGCACTACCTGGCTCACACACTGATGTATTTTGGGAGACTGGAAATGAGTCTGACCATGGTCATCGAGCTGAGAGAGCTTAACCTACTGATCTCTCTACCATGGATGGAGTCCTTCCAAACGGTATGCAGGGGATTTTAAGAAGGGTTTCATGTCTTACCCTGCTTCTGAGCCAGGGTGATGGCAAGCAGTTGGAAAGAATAGCTGTGAGCTATGCAGTTGAGATGAGAGATATGGAAATAATCCCTGGATTTACTCTGTTCATTGAAAAGCTATCAAAATACAAATACGGACAAGGGAAACAGAAACCTGCACCTCCTTATACTCTAAAAGGAAACAATGCTAGGGAGTATTTCCAGGTACTGAAATTCACTTGTACACTGTTAGATTGCTAGAGAGGTCTCCGGTGGGCTTTTTGGCCCAGGCTGCCTAGCACACTCCCAAATAGTTCCTGTTTGCTGTTCGCAGATAGCATGGGTTAGACACCATTCCTGCAGCTTGCCTTCAGCCATGTAGTTTTAGAGCATATGAGGGTTTAATAGCGCAGAAACAGGCCATTCAGCACCAGATTTCAGTGCTAGAGTACAGTCCTGAGCACGTTTAATTCACTAAAGTAGATGTAGCGTAGGGCTCCCACTTTCTAGCTGTGTGTCCTGATTATGCGGCTGTCAGGTTCCTCTCAGTACTCAGAAATCTTGCATTCTTGGCTATAAAGAAGCCTAGTTTAATAGAAGGAGTGCACTGGGAGTTGCAATCCGATGCAGCTAGAGCTTGAGACTTACCTTTTGGTGTTTCCAGTCACTATCTGTTTACTGATCTGTTTTTTATGACTCCCAGGAGGGGTATAAATCTTCTATTTTACATCCAAATACACATGCAGTGATAAGTTAGCCATGTGAATTACACTGTTGAAGTTAGACACCTAATTTCTAGACTCTGCAGTGTTGAGCACTTGGGATCTTTTTAATTGTCTGTCAGAGTGGTTTGAAATGAACCAAAGAAATTTCTGTGCACAGAAAAATAACAACAGCTCATTCACTGAAGCAGGATTTATGTCCCATGCCAGTAGATATGTTTTTCTATTATTTTTCCACTCTGAATGTTCCCCATTATTCTTAAATAATATTCAACATAAGGTACATAATCAATGAGCTATGTCGTAATTATAGTCTTCAGAGGATCTACAAGTTAGGCATGGGATGTAATACTCACATGTACATGCAAAAGGTAAGTAAGTAGATAGATTCACTGAATATCAATGAATCTGACAAGTTTAATTGCTTACAAAAATTAAATATTACCATCAATTGTCCTCATTGGTCTCTTCCCATTTTCACTTTATTTCTCTCTGAGTGTAAATAGAGAATAACACTTAATTTGCTTGGTTTGACATTTGCAGGCTCATATAAATGTTTTAAATGTCAGCATTTTCATGCTCTTGTAAAGGATACAGTGCAGCAAAATCAACTGTGAAGGTCATTTCAACATTTCAATAATACCTTGAAGCGTATTTAGCCATAAGATCATGTAAAAACTAATACACATACAGAGAAGAAAACATCCCCAGAGGCTTTAAAGCAAATAAATAAATAAATAAATAAAATCTGTAACTCAAATTTCTCATTTGTCATTCTTTATGTTTAGACCTTCTATTTATGATACTCTCAATAGAAGTAAAGTCAAAGTTAGTATCCTCCAGATCTAGAAGGTTGTTGTTTAGGACTTCTTTTACAGATGACAGAGGTGAAATAGGTTTAACTCTAGTCAGAACAGGATCAATCCTCAAGTCCTCTCTGTTGCCGCTTCTGAGGGGACAATATATAAGAACAAGCCTTATACTGCTTCTAAGTCCTTTCTAAGGATATTTAAACTGTGAAAACAATTTTTAAAAGCTGGTTAATTGTCTTACTTATTCAGGACTTATTCACCAATGACCAATGATGATGTTTGGAGAGGGGTTTTTGGACAGATAAAATCTCAGAGGCACCGAAGATGCCATAAATATCCAACACAGTCTAACAGACCCCACAACATTCAAGAGGAAATAGCCTAGATTTTCTCTACCCCTAATTACTATAAGTAAATTCCGTGATAATTTTCTTTCCAAAGTACAGGAAAGAAAACTTACTGTATCCATTCGTTGCATAATAATTAGTATCCTTTAAAACCTAAAGAAGCATTAAACTTGTCTAGTATTTCATCTTAAGAAAAGTCAAATTGCTTTTTAAGTATATTACATCTATCTGCATTCATGCTGAAACAAAATGAATTTTGCACATGCATGTTTTAATTAATGACTTAATATTAAAAATATTTGTGGTTTAATCTTCAAAGCAGCAGTACAAAGACTAATTTCATCCATGGTATATTGTCCATCAAAGCAGTAACACTTAATATACTATATTTTTCCACAAACTGATTTTTTTTTGCATTATTAAAATTTAAAAAAATTTTATGGAGGAAATATGTGTTCTATGGTGACTGAAGAAGCTTTCTCACTTAAGCTACATTGCACAGATGAAGAAAATAAAAATAGACATTTCAAATCTGA
>JAYECN010461977.1:0-18906 GCA_035222435.1 Microcambeva ribeirae
AGGGAGGCAGTGAGGAGGATGGGGCGGCCTCTTCTCAGTGGTGGCCACTGATAGGACTAGAGGAAATGGCCACAAACGGAAACACCAAAAGTTCCACAGGAACTTAAGGAAAAATTTCTTGACTGTGAGGGTGCCAGAGCCCTGGCACAGGCTGCCCAGGGAGGCTGTGGAGTCTCCTTCTCTGGAGATTTTCAAGACCTGCTTGGACGCAGCCCTGAGCCACCTGCTGTAGGTGACCCTGCGTGTGCAGGGGGTTGGACTAGATGATCTCTAGTGGTCCCTTCCAACCTTAAGCATTCTACGATTCTATGAACTAATACAACCTGGAAAAAGCTGTAAGAGATAATCAAGATACGCATTTTTTCATAGATGTGTACATGCTACATCACTTCATTCACAAAAATGGGAATATAATGTAATACAATTATAAACCTCAAGTGCATACATTTCTTGCGGATTAGCAAATTTTGATTCTTCGGAGTACAAATGAACCGTCTTTAAAGACGTAAAGTCATGGAACACACACCTAAAACAGAATGTAAAGCTCCGTGTAGAAAATATGCAACAATTAAACGTGCTTTCATGTCAAGTCAAATTCTATTATCATACTAACGTATCCATCAGTGATCTATTCTGTGATTTGGGATTCAATATCTTTTTCATTGCTGTCACTGCAGTGAAACTGGAAGGAAACTAAGTCCTCAAGTTCTGACGCTTCTGTTACAGGCAGCTAACCTGTTATATGAGCCCTCTATGACCGGACCAAGCCTTACACTAAAAATGGACTTCTTTTCGTCTCATCTGCTGTTGGACCAGGGAGAGGGAGGCTGTTCCAAACTTTATGTCTTCACGAGGCAAGACCTTTTCTCTAATTTCCTAAATCTCTTCTAGACACTCTAAACCCATTTGTTCTTATCCTCATATTGAAATATTTCTTGACTGTCCTTTCATAAAAGGGTCTTTATCCCCACAGTATTCCCTTCATTGAATTTCAACCAGCTTAAATCAATATTTCTTGTACACAGGAGCCAGAACTGCATATAATATCCCAAATGACATCTCAGCAGGACTTTGTACAATGCCTTAATTATACCTTATTCTTAATAGAATATCTTGCCCAATACATCTTCAACTCTCATTTACATTTCTCTCCAGCTAAGCGCACCGTGACAATAAGAATTTTTGCTGTCTCACACTACTATTAGTCTTTACATAAACGGTCTTACCATTTTTTCTGTATCTAATATCATCCCCTAAAGGTTATCTGCTTCTGCACATGAATTTCCTCAGTTGTACTCTACAAGTACACTGCACTCTACAAGTGCTCTACAAGTCTTCATCAGAAAATGCCACGGGTACTCCTAATTTTTGGTGCCAAGGTCATTGCTGAAAACAACACAAGAGCAGTCCTCAAGACGATCCTTGGGAAACTTCCTTAGTGTTAATGCTTCTTTCGTCAAACTATTCATTTAAAGATATGTATGTACCTAAGAAACACAAAAGATCGTTGCCTTAACCATCTTTATTTGGACTAGCTAATTGCTGTGTGGCAGTGTTTCAACTGCTCTGCTGAAGCCTGATGTAAAAGTTTTTTTTTTTTTTTTTAACTGGGAAGAGGAGAACAAAATTAGACACTTTGCCAAAGAATTCAGGTTAGACTGGCACACTCTCATAATCAAGAAAATCTAGCTTGTGTTTTATCTTATTTTGAAGACATGAGGGGAGAAACTTCTTGGAGCCTCGCATTCTGTCAGGAATATAGAATGAAGCCAACCTGATTCACCAATAACAATTTCTACTGACAGGTGTAAGAGCTGAGGCTGTTCACTAGTGACCAGTAAGGGACTCCCTTCTACACAAGGGCATCATACACCTATTTGTCTTTTATCCATAACTGCCAGACATCCCTCCAATTAAGCATTTCTTTGCTAATTCAGCTTACCTCTTTCGGACACTGATTTTTGCAGGAAGTGAGAAGATCCTTTTCTTTTACATTAGCACAAGTTAGTTTTCTATAAAAGAAAACACATATTTTTGATAAATACTAAACTAAAAACAGCATAAATCAATACAGTTGAGATGCATTTTAGGTATTTATGCCTGTAAAGAAAAGTATGATCCATATACTGTGGAACTAACAATACCAGGTCTCTATCAAACAAGAGCACAAAAAATAAGAGGATATGAAATACTTCAAGGAGAATATCAAGAAGGGCATGTAAAAAATCATTCAACTCTTACAAAGTAGTATGTATAGAATGGATAAAAAAATTCAAATTCATCTTACATTTAGTA
Source organism: Microcambeva ribeirae (assembly GCA_035222435.1). Classification (NCBI taxonomy): domain Eukaryota; kingdom Metazoa; phylum Chordata; class Actinopteri; order Siluriformes; family Trichomycteridae; genus Microcambeva; species Microcambeva ribeirae. The sequence goes on from JAYECN010461977.1 coordinate 2,296, forward strand.
AAAGCTAGCACTTCCCTGCCCCCCCTTCCCCCAACAATTAAAAAGGGGCACAAATGTTTATAAACATGTTTTCTAATTAAAAAAAAAAGAAAAAAGAAAAGAAACCAAAGGATATTTCATTTCAGAACTCAGTTTTTGGTAAGTTTTAAAAATATAAGGTAGTTATAGTTTTACCCTAACTACATTTATTCTAATTCTTGTTATGAAATTCTTCCTTATACACTGTATAATAGTTACATATGGATTAAATATTACACAGATTACTACAGTTTTACATACTTGCATTTATTCCTATATTATACAACAATTACAAAAACTGTTTTGTGAAAAAGAGACTCCATATACTTTTAATAGTTTTAGTGCTAATACCAAGTGGAAACCAGCAAATTAAATAAATAAAAAGTACACTGTATTATAATCTTCAAGGAAAAAAAGCTGTAACTTGCCATCAGGGTAACTCCCATTCCTAGACACTTCAAATGATTTCCAGTTGGTAATACTTGTCAGAACTGAACCCAACTCATTGTCTACTTACAAGCATTCAATATACAGTATTGACAGTTTGCAGTGACACTTTATTTTAAGCATCTGAAGGCATGAAGGGCAATCCCCAGGATGACAGGGCAAAACACATCGGTGAGGACAGCCAGATGGCCGCGGCTTGGTACACTCCTCTTCACACTGCAAACACTCTGGACCTGCCTAACAAAATACAAATAAATTACTAAATAAAGTGCCAAACTGTTTGTTTGCTAGATGACATTAGCAAGCTTTTATGTAGAGGAATAGAATAGATGTATTTTCTCCCCCACAGGAATCCTGCTATTCATTAACTTATCCCTCACACAAAATAAATACAAAAATACACTTTGAGAAGAAAAGCAGAAATGTCAGTGTTTGTAGGTCAAAGAAACAGACCTCTATTTTCCCTTTGGGCCATAAAGAACCTCTTAATATTAGTGTTTTGGAAAATTACCATTAAGCCTATTAGTTATCTAAAGTAAACACTTCTAAAAAAAAAAAAAAAAAAAAAAACACACAATTCCATACTCAAAACTCATGTTCTTGCAACACTTAATCACAACATATTGCTCTGTAGTACTGGGGTGTGGAAGTTGCTTTGTTTGCTTGCTTTGTTGGGGTTTCTTTGTTGTTTGTTTTTGTTTTTTGTTCTTTTTTTTTTTAAGAAACAAGCCAAGCTTTAAGCTGTTTCACTTCCATATGTCTAATGGTTCCAAAAAGCATTAAGTTAGCAATATGCTGAGAGCTGCTAAGCCTTGTTTCAACTTTATATATGACAAAGTCTGCAAGAGCTATAGGGTAATCCTCAGTCCAGGTAAAGAACTTATGTCACAGCAAGTTGCATTAAACTATTTCTATTCCTATTACTTTCTTGATGACTCCTTAACAATCCCAACCTGCAGTTATATATGCACAAAGAAACTGTACAATTTAACAATTGGACCTACACAGCACAGTGTTTTAGGCACATCATCAAATTCCAGTTCTCAAAGTGACGTTTAAGTATACTGAATTCAACCAAAGGTGATGCTACACGATGCTTCTCCAAGAGGATTACTTCCATGCCAAGCTTTTACTTTATGCTGTTCAAAATAATGGCATCAGGGTGTAACTATGCTTTCCCCCGCACCTGTTTTCTTCTGAGCCCTATAACTTGTGCTTATGTAGCTGAACTATTTTTGCTGATGTTTTAAAAGGAAACTTTGTACACTGGCCATTCACAATGTTTAGCCCCCCAAATGTCACATCTCAGAAAGCTACTACCAAACAAAAGCATTTTGAAAACTGTCATATAGAATTTAAGCATGAGTAGGTAAAGGCAAACAACTGGCCTTTCTTAGTTTCCTGGCACATGTGGCATAAAACCTGAATTCCAGACAGAAAAATCATTCTTCAGACATATAAAAAGAAATTTAATCAGCCAGTCTCAGACTACATCTGCAGCTTAGTCTCTATCAACAAAACAGAACAAAAGTTCTAAAGGTCAAAAACAACTTGAGTTTGTAAAAATTCAGAGAAAGTAGAGAAATGAAATTTACCCATACTTTGCAAGGACATAGACTCCCATTTTTGAGAAAGCTCAGTGCAGATGAAACTGTGCAAGGCATAATCCCAAGCCACACGCATTTTCAACTGCAGGTGCAAGACCACATCCTCTTGCAGTACAAACTGGAGAAACTTGAAGAGCTGCCACTCGCAGTATTCAGTAATGCTGCTCTCTTGCTGCATATTACTGCACCACAAGCTGCAGCAACAGCTTATACTGTCACTTCTCAGACAAAGGCTACGCAATCATTAATACAACGGTACAGTAAATGCAATACATACAGTGATTAGATGACACTATTACTTCCAGGATTTGAATTCACAGCCTGCTTAAGATAAAATATAACCACAGTTATGTCCTATATTTGCCTGAATGCTTGCTCAGTTTTCTAAATGCTATGAGACACCAAATTATGTTTCTTAATGTAATTCTTTAAAAGCTTAAAGCTGTTTTCGTCAGAAATAATGATTTTCTCGAATCACTCAATGCATGCACGTCTACTGCTCAAAACCAGGACAGCCTTCAACTTTACACATTATTCCATTTTTACTTCATATTACTTCCATCAACCAGCATCTACAGTTTTTTAATCTCATAAATGACAGTTTCTAAGTAAAGACATAAACATGAATATGCAGCCCTAGTGTTTTACAAAGTATTCACCAGTTCTGCAACATTTCCAGTGGTTCTCCTTAAAAGTGTTCCAGCCTCCTCAACCCACTTAAAGGTCTCATCAATAAGCAGTTTCTTGGAAGACTTCAGGTACATTTGTACATAGGTGAATGTGTGCGATTAAATAGAAGATTACATTTTTTCCCCAATGATTTATCCGTAGGCCATATAATCTAGACAGGTATGAAAAATGGTGCTAGGAGACACCTGTCAGTCTTGAATGATAAAAACAAAGTAACAAAATAGCATATTAGCACAACACAAAAGGGCACAGCATTTATGAAACATTTTCTAGTTTGTAGTCTACAACATAACTGCCACAACGTCAACACAAACAGAACCCACACAAGCCTCCCAGTGGAATGTGGACTACATTCCACATTCTCAGCTGCAAATTCTGCAAATTGAAAAAACAAAACACATGCACTGAGAAAAAGAGGAAATCAGCTCACCTTCTTTCCATCTGCATTACTGTTGACTTTAGTAACATGGTGACATTCTTTCATACAGGTGTGATTCTGACAAGCAAGAAGCCGTCCACAAAGTCTTTTACACGAGTAAGGACCTGCAGAGTGACATGGTAACGGGCTAACCTTAAATTTAAAAAAAAAAAAAAAAAAAATAGAAAAAATTAAAATAATCACACACCAATTTTGATTTCTAAGCATCTTTGTTAAAGTACTAAAACCCATTCAAAGTCTTCAGATTCCCATACCATCACGACCACGCTTTTATTAACTAAACAAGTTGACTTTCACAACACAGTTTGCCCCTACTTTTTCAAACACACTACTACATTCTCAAAGCTTTTAGCGCTAGTTAGCCCTTCTCTCTGAATTTCACTTGTGCCTTCCTTTAAAGATTCCCAAGGCGCTTTACAGCCATTACTGAAGCAGTTTACAGTCTGTTCTTGTTGCTATGGTCATCATACAAACAAAACATCTTACAATTCTAAAATTAAGCATCAAAAACTAACAAATGAAAAAACAACCTGCAAGCCAGAAATTCTTAAAAACAAGCACTGACCATACCAAATATATCTTCAAGGAGTGCACAACGGAAGAAAAACAGCACTGTACCAGGACTAAGATCTTAATTCCTAGTGAGATACCTGACTGTCTAAGTTTAAGGTTAACATCCCAGTTAATGGACCTTTATAGTACAACTCAGTATCAATTTATGAACTTAAGACTTTTATTAGCACAGGAATAGCATAGGAAAATTTCTGTTTTACCTCGAAGTAAAACTATACAAGTAGGATTTGAATTTACTTGCCTTAGAAATATTTTCTGGACCTACCCAACAAGAGACTGCATTCTGCCTATGCCTACAATATGCCATTCACTCACAAAAACACCTTAACTCCTTCTCTTGTCATCCCAGGCCTCAAAGACCTGGAGAACAGGAGTCGTCTGCACAGCAGACCAGACAATAAGCACAGAGAAAACACAGAGAAAATTACTGTGCCCAACTACTCTCACATGCTTATGCCAAAACTGAAACTTGTTATGCTGACCAAGCCAGTGAAACAGCTGAGGTAAGCAGCTTGAATACCTGGTACACGCTCCCACCTGCAAACATCCTGCAGCTCCTTCTCTAGTGACTTTGGCTTCCATCGACCCAAACAAGCTAAAGCTCGGACAGGTCTAATAAAAAAAAGAGCCCTGAGCAGCGGAGTGCTATCCCAAACCTTGGGTGTGCGCACACACACAACTTTTGTCATTCCCAATATCCTGCACATCCCATCCTCCTCCAGTCTGCGAGTCACAACTTCAGCTCAGCATCCACACATGGAGGCAGAGATTTTAATAAACGCTTTTTCCACTACAATGGCAATCAAATTCAAGACCCAGAATTTTAATTAATTTGAATCTATGTTTAAATGCATGTTTTCTGAATTTTGTTGCCTTTTCCTGACAGCAGTTATTCAGCATGGCTGCTGGTAAGAAATCGAAAGAACAGGATATAGGAGATTTTGCTTTCTATAGTTTCACATTTCTGCAGTGGCTAAGTAGAAATTGCTACTAATACTACAAAGTTGGGTATCTAAGAAAGCCACACACACTCCTGTAAGAGATTAAAGAAAGCAGCTGAGAACCACAAGTAATTTATAAAAGCTGAACAGAAAAAGAGAAGGCACCATTCTCAGGCCACAGGCATTCCACAGGATAACTTCAAGAGAGAAAAAAAGAATAAGACACTCTCAGAAGCTAAGCAGATATATTTAGTTATTGGTAAATATATTTATCTGATGGACAACAGATAAATCACTTCAAATATGAAAAAAATCAAATACTGTCTGGCAAGGAATATTTTAAAATATTCATCAACTATATAGTCATAGGAATGTGATCAAGTTTCAATAATGCTCTTCATTCTAAAAAGAATGAAACCACAGCTAAAAAAGGACACACAAGGACTTTACCAGATATTCAAAACACTCACTGTAAAAACTGGAGCTAAAAGACAAAACTATCTCCCTTCCCGTAACACTTAATGAACTAAAAACATATACATGAATAAAAATCTGAAATTAAAAATAAGATTACAAAAGAATGAAATATCTTAAGTATAATATCCTATCCTAAAATATATTTATATGCTAAATAAGTAAAAAGTTACTGACTTTAGATGTATGTAAATATATTCAAAAATACTTATGTAGTAAAAAAATTATGTAGTAAATTTGAGAAGTTGCACATTGCAACTAAAGATGATGTCATTTATTTAAATATCATATAGAATCATATTTCCACTGAACTCAGATTTGATGAAATTATCTGAAAAGAAAAATAGTTTGTTGTCTGCTTTTTGTGGCCTTTTCGGAGATCTCAGAGCCACATGAAGCCGCGTGTAAGGCGTCCTCCCCTCAACATGGGTGCACGCACATACACACCAGACTATCCTCCCCCCTCTGCTGCTATCAGGATCTCAAAGCTTAATTAAGGACACTTAATTCCACTCTGGAGCCTGCTGAACGTGAGCAGGAAGAGAGCACTGCACTTCACTGGCTCGCCAAAGGAAAGTTTATATCAAATAATATCAAACAGCACAAACAAATGCAAGTCATTAACATCGGATTCACTGGGATTATTTCTTGGTTTCTGAACAAGCTTATAAAGAAAACATGACCCAAACCCACTGACCGAAGCTGCTAAGACTGTTAAGCAACCAAGTTTTTTTTTTTTTTTTAAATTATTCTATAGTAATAAACATGGAGAAATTAAAAGTATTTTTCTCTAATAAGCAGATCTATACACATCACAAGGAAGAGACAAACCTCACACTGCACAGTATCAAAACCTGTTACATCGCCTAAAGAAAGATACATTGGATCAATTCAAGCTATAAGGGTTTTTTTATACATATATTCATTAAAGATAAATCTTATCATATCTCACCCTATCACAAGAGATGTAATTGGCTGAAAAATATATATATTTGTTCAGAAACCTACAAATTTCACTGAGGAGAGCAAACCCAAAATTTAACTGTTCCAACAACAGCACCAAATGCAGACATGCTCTTCTTTTTTCATAGCACATTTTTCTTCAGCAATTGGCATGATGCAAACTAGCTCTATCAAAGTCATATTCACACCTTACATGGATCAAAAAAATGGACTGCAGGAATGTATCACCATGAAAGACTGCTGATATATAAACTTTGCTATATACCTGCAACATCAAAATACATGCTCACTTTATCAAAAAGATACAACACAAAGTAAAAGATTATTTAAAAGGTACCAACTGTAACAAATCTAATTCCATTTTAAGATTTTGAAAAATTCTACAAAGCAGTTAACATTTTTTGAAACAGTTTTTTAGCCTTCAGATATTAATTATATTTTCTTCTAAAGCAAGACAAAATACATAATTGCTTTCTTATAGGTTGGAGAATACCGAATAACAAAAGAAAAAGTAACAAGTAGCACTGCAGAAGAGTTTCCACTATATTGTCCATTTTTATCCACAAAGTTCCAAGTCACTAAGAATCGTCCTGTACAGCACTGTTCCTATCCCTTATTTAAAATGGAAATACGTAGACATAGGAGTTAGAAAAAAGCAAAGAAATTATATATGGAGAGAAAAACAGCCATAAAGTAAGAAAAACACAGAGGTATGGTAAGTAATGAATGAGTCATCAATTTAAACACCAGTTAACCAACTATGCAAAGCTATACAAATAGCTTCATAAATCATGAATTTGAATTTTTGACTAAGAAGTCTAAAAGGTCAAGTATTTATGTATTCTTTGATAAGGTACTAAAATATGCTCAAATACTTAAGCCTTTGTGATAATGCACTTCGTTAGTTTTAAAACGCAGAAAAGCCATAGAATACTTTGGTAATATCTTTTTGTAGCATGACATTAAAGACACACTTCATATTCCATTTCAAAAGGCAATTTCTATGACTCACCTCATGCTGTCCAAGACACTCCCTGGTAAAGAAAAAAACAGAGTTAGAGAAACATTTATCTCTGTAAGAAAGGGACTGAAAGCGGTGACAGTGTCTTTCAAGAAAACTATGCAATCCATATTAAAAAGGTTTGGGTGAGGCTAGTGCAGTCATCACATGCAGCTAAAAAGGCAGGTCCACATCTAGTCTGCTTTTGTAGTACAACAGTCCACAAGTTAAGAGGAAAGTATCCAGCTATGCATCTACTCCAGCATGGTCCTCCACAGCACCCAAGGTGTCTCAAGGGATGAGTTACTAGATGGGGGAAAAATTGACAGATCGCTGGGCTGAAAAAGCAGTGGCTAACTGTAACCTACTTGAGGGAAATGGAGCAGGATGCCAGTGCACAGCAGGCCAAACACCAGCAGCTCCCTGGAAGCAGAGCCCTACCAGCCCGCTGGTTTGCACCAGCAAAAGCCCTGCCAGAAAGTCAAGGGAACCAATTATTTCCCTTTATTCAGCACTCACTACGCCCCATCTCAAATACCATATCCAGTACAATAAATGACACAACAAACAACAGCCTCGGGCAGGTCCATTGGTGGCCAACAAGATGGTCAGAGGGTTAGAGCACACATCTGTGAGGCTGGGCTGAGAGGAGGAGGCTGCTTCAGCCGACAGAGCAGAAGGCCTTGAGGGACTTAACAGCCACCTTCAGTAGCCAAGGGGAAGGTACCAGGCAGATGGAGCCAAGCTCTTTGCTCATGTGCACAGTAGGGAAACAAGAGACAACAATCACACTCTGGACCAGGGAAGATTCCGACTGGATGCAAAGAAAATTAAAACCTATAATCAAGCACTGGAAGAGGCTGTCCAGAGCAGCTGTGCAATGTCCACCCTTGGGGGTTTTCCAGACCCAGCGGGACAGCTGGTCTGATTAGAGGACACCGGACAAAAAAACACTCCCCATCCTCCAAAGATACTTTCCAAGTTGAATGATCCTATTAAATTAATGAAGCAATAATTTTCCAGAATTCTGTTTTAACTCTTCATAGAGACAGATGCAAATATGTTTCATTGCAAACATCTCATTCTCACGGCCAAAATATCTCCGGGGGCTGTGGGGGAAGCTATGTCCGGCAACAGTTCCTGAACGCCGATATCAAAAAAGCACTACAAAACCTCAAAGGTTGGGTTTGCATCTATTTCCTGCTCTGATCACCATCCACACAAGATAATCTCTCACTACTGTCCATTATGACACTAGCTCAAATGATAAGAGGCTAGTTACAAATCTAGAAGTGCTTAAAATGATCTCAGAAAATTTGTTCTGTAGCAATGCTTCACTATATACCTACAATTTTGGAGGGTTTTTTGTTGTTGTTGTTTTGTTTGCTTGTTTTTTAAACCTCAGGATGCTTCTCTCATATAACATTCATGAGAAAAAGATTATTTTAATAATAAACCAAAAAAGCTGCAATAATAAATCAAAAAAGTTTGGACATGCCAGAATTAACGTAATTTTGTAAGGCTCATGTTAAATCGCCTAGATGAGTTAAATTGCCTAGATAAGTCTGAGCTCCTACAGACACTGAAACCAGAGTGTTCACAGGCACCCACTATCTATGCATGCTATTTCTGCAGGGAGTCTGACTTGAGACTTTGAGCTCAAATAGCAAAACTACTGAGCAGATATAGTTTTGTATATATAAGGAGTACGATACGCTATAGCACAAACCTTGAGAAATCAAGTTCTAAACACATCTAAATAGGTGGTTTTGGATGATTTTGATCATCTCCCTGCCTCTATTTCTCATTTTATAAAATGAGGATATAATGCTCCTTCATTGAAGAAGGATGTTTAAAAACAGAAAGGCATTAAAGCCTGTGAAGTATGCAGAATTTTAAACAGTCAACACAAAACCCTGCAATAACCAGTATTTACTTTCAGAGCAAGGATTAAATTTGGAGTCCTAATTCTACATTGTAAACACAAATACTACCAAATTGAAAAAGACGGCGTGGGGGGCGAAAGGGGAAAAAAAAGCAAAGAAAATCCCCCCCCCCCATCCTCAGCATGCCCATATTAACAGCTCTTCGAATTCTACTCAAGGAACAGATCCTTCTGGACAAGTCTAGAAAAAGAGGCAGCAGGCACTCAGGATGAGGGATATCCATTAATTAATTAGATAACCACTAATAAGCTACTACATTAGTAAGTTAGATACAAGGCAAACATGCTGAAAAACTGGGAGAAAAAAAAGATTGAAATTCCTTAAGCTAAGAACTACAGTCCCGTAAACTCAACAAGACAGAAGCTATACGGAAAAAATACATATATATAATCATGTCACTAAGACAATCAAATTACAGTGGCTACCTTTGCAATTTTGATATGTTTAAGGTAAACATCTGTGCAAAATGTGTCTTAGAAACAACCACTGTATAGTTATGCTACCTGTCCTTTTAAATAACTACCACATATTAATCAAATATCTATTAGAATGGTCTTTATATATACTCATTGTATACAAAGAAAACAGCATTTTCCATGCACATGCTTGTAACGATGGGGAATCTGTTTTTTCTGTTTTCTTCTTTTTCTTTATACTTACACTGATACAGGAACCTCACAGGGAGGACACGGCAATGCAGTCTGAATAAAGGTTGGCTCAGATGGCTGTTCCCAAGGGCCTGCAGGCTGATGCTGGGAGCAAAGTACAACAGCACATAAGGAACACACACAGCTGGAATCAATCACTCAACTACAAATACCCTTATCACCTAGAAAGATCTCCATTTAACAAATCTGTTTTCCAGTGACTAATTTCTTCTATTAATTCTAATCTCAAAGAACCCAGAATTAGCATTTCTGATATGGCAAAGAATACGAAAGTGAAGGCCTATGGCTATATTATTTAAATTAAGGAAAAAGTAAATAATGATAATAATAATAATTTTAAATATTTAATAGAGGTAAAAATATTTTAATATATCATTTACTAAACATATGAAGTTACCTTCACTCAATGCATACATGCTGCACATCTAAACATTCCAACAATTTCTTACTTTAACTAATGCAAACTAACAGTTCAAGTTAACTCAGATATTCTCTGATCTTTACTTTTCCTATGTTCAAAAACAACCTGACATTAAAAATTAGAAAACGCTAATGAACATATCGTTTCTTAAGTAATTTTAACCACTCAAAGCTTCATAGAATACATGGTACAATATGGACTAGATTGCAACATAATGACCAGACCCATTTCATTTTTTTCACTTAAGTGGTACCACACACACATCTATGCTTAATTATTTAATTACTATGGAATCAAGAAACCTCCAACATAGCACTAAATAATTGTTTCTTACTCTACGGAAGACAAACAACAAACCATATCTCACTATATCCTTACCAAGCCAGTTTGCTTCACAAGTGCTTCATCATGGCAAGAAACAGGGCACAAATGACCACACGTCAATGTTTTCTGACAGGACTGACGACACGGAGGACACCGACCAAAGTGACAGTAGTGTTTCTCCTGGGTAGGGTGGTGACAGGTGGGTGGTCGACTGAAGTAAAATCCAAGAATAAATCAATATATCTCATCAGCATGAAATGTTAAGTTACCATCATCAGACAGTTGTGCTCAAAACAAAGAATTGAAAAGAACAAGTTATTTTTTAAAAATAACTTTTAAAGAGCAGTGGTTAACATTACCATTAATTTATGTACTAGTTCTAAATGAAATGAAAGTCAAAGCCACACTCACTTAGTCAATCAGGTGTTTCATTCCAAGGTTTACTGTGGGCTAATTATTCTTGCTACACCCCTGAGAGAAACTCCTCCTCCTTTAGCTTTTGATGCTCTAGTTTTCTAGCTAATCTGTCTCATGGAGGTACTTCAAAGAAGTACCAGAGCTGACTCAAAGGGCGGAGGGGATCTGCAGACTGAGCAGTGACTGGTGGGATGGAACTGCCCCTTGACAGCAGCAAGGATGATTACTATCCATCTCTATAACCAAGAAAAGAGGAAATGAGGGAAGTAATACCTATACTATATTAGGTAAGTCATTTTTGTCTTTTAAACAGCTGTATGGCAGTACTTTCCTTATAGACACCTGAACTCCACTAAAGAACTAGAAATCTACCCTTCTTCTATACTGACCTGCACAGCTGCTTGCATTTGGGAGGTTTGATGGTGCGCTCTCTGCCACAGGGCACTTTAATGACAGTTTTTCCACAACTGCATTTCACATCTACAGTCTCTGGACATGGATAACAACTACCTGAAATAAATATATTAACAAAATTATCACCTGAATAAGCTGACTGTAAAAACAACAACGAACATAATTCTGAGTACACAAAGCATATGGTATTTTTGTCTTAATAACAAATTTAATTTTTGGTTAGCCTCCCCATTCTAAAATAGTAGTAATAATAATTCTGATCGTTACAGTTGTGCAACTGGTATTCAAATTAGAAACTTTCACCTACATATTTTTAAAAGATAAACCAGCATCATTAGAACCCCCTCTTGTACTTCAATCTTGAACACGTATAAAGACATGCTATAATCTTTCATTGATTTTCAAAAGAAAAAGGCATTTTAGAAAACTGGTAAGACGCTCTTTTGCAGATCTGCATATTAGAGATTGGGTGGTAGTAGGGAAATGCTTATCTTATCTGTATAATTAATAGCATTTTTTTTCCCAAATACATTTTCCTCATTTTTGAACCTATTCGTGCTAGCAATCTGATATAGTAAAAAAATATCTGAAGAACAGTAAAATACCTATACTTTATAGGTTCCCCAGACTATTTCTTCTTAGCCATCTGCTAAGTTTTTTGTTTGAGTAATGAACTATAAGTACATTTATTCTTTAAAAAGAGAAAATTTAGACTTGGGATTTTGGCTTACAAATCATGTAGCATTCTGAAACTTTAAAAGAAAGCTGTGCCTTGGGAGTGCTATTGACAGTACAATCTTTTAAACAATTCTGACTTCTTAACAGCATCCAAAAGGCAACACTCCAACAATCAGATCTCTCAATGGCAAAAAGCTGCTGAAAACAAAAGGATGGAAGTATACAACTTCATATTGCCAAATAAATTAAAATGTGTACTACATTAATCAGGAGAGATAAACAGCTATGCTTATCATGTAAACTGACAGTCTAAAGTTATGCTTTCATATCATAACTAAAGTTATGCTGCCCAGAGTGGCAAAGATACGTACAATTTACTTAAACAACATAATATTGAGGACAACTGTCTACCTTCTTAAAAGGAGAGAAGGACAAAGCTCACTTATTAGCCTGAAGTCAGGTCAAGGGCATATTGTTCTCAAATAAAAAGCTATAATGTACTACAGTAGGAAGTACAAAGTATTTCTGTCCCTTGGCAACACAATCTAAACTTAAATACTTAAAAGATATGTAAATTCACATCAAAACCAGATTAGATTAGGTCACCTTTTCTCAGGAACCACTGCTAAAAGCCAAGTGCTTAGTACCAGCGACCTCTAATACTTGTGAGAGCAGAAGGCTCTCATAGAAGCCTTCGAGAAACACCTCGAGGCCAAAATCAGTGTTGTCTTGTCTTCACGAGACACATTTTCAAACATATTAATAAGCCATTATTAAATTCATTCAATTACAATTTGCCAACATAAACAAAAGTTTTCTTTTCAAAACAGATCTGGTATCACAGTTATTAGCCTCATTAGATATAACTTTTGGCAAAAGTTTACATTTAAATATTGACAACTGTACTGTTTTGGTAAATTACATACATGCATTTAAAAATGCATGTATTTTATGCTTACATTTTCTAAGTCTACTTTTGTTTGTTTTATTACAGGTAATGCTTTAATATTTTTATATCACCATTTGTCACTAGAAATTATTAATATCACTTCTAGCCAGGCTGTAATTACAACCACTATCAAGAGTCAGTTATTAAATTATTATTAAATAAAAGTCTAGTTTAATCCCCTATCAGGTGAATGCCAAAGCAACTGGACATGCTAAAAGCCAGCAAGGAATTTTGATTATTTGCAGCTTCTTTCCTTCTTAACTAAGTTCTCTGGTTGCTACTGTAAACTCTTCCTGTTACCTTTGCATAGCCAGTAACAAGTTTTATTTTCATTGTTACCAACATATATGCCAGTTCCAATATTATTCAGTTTATAAGCCCACTAGTATCACACATTGTATTTTAAGAGCTTTTAAAGCCATATGAGCTCAACTAGTAGTCATTTCTGTACATATGTGAACATTTTCCTTATGTATATTGAACAGAATTATTTAGGGAGAAGCCAAGCTATAGATTCAATATTAAGCAGTTTGCTGGCAGTGAGGCATTTTAAGCAGAATGCTGCCAAAGAAAATTACCAGATAATTGGTATAAAAACCAGGTATGTTTATTTTTTAATATATAAGCCCTTAGGCTCTAACCAACACTTTAGAAATCCTTCAAACACCCTGTCCCCCGCAAAAATCCACATCCAACAGAGGAAGAGACTTCGCTAAGAACCACGCAGGGTTTCACAGGCAGTATGCGTGGCAAAACTAAAACATCCATCCACACCCCAACAATATTATGTCACCACCAGGAACTTGCTGCCTAGTCTTACCTCTGTGGCAGCCAGAAGGACATTTGTGATTTCTGCAGCCTAAAGTCCGCCCACAGACCTGATCACAAGGTGGACAGTTTCCAGAGCAGCACTATTAAAAAATAAATAAATAATAATAAAAAAAGAGTATTACTGCAATTTAGTTGCATTTCCTCAAATTCACATGAGGTGTATAAAAGAGGCCATCTAGAAAGTCATTTTATAAAATACAAACACAAAACAGCAAAAAGCACACAACAAAAGCATTTCCTCAATATACAAAAAGGCACAGAGTTTCCAAAAAGCATAAAAGCATTAAGAATGTCTGAATTAATCTGAAATCATTTCACATGAAAATATGATTACACATAGTATTTCCCTCAGTTGGTCCCATTACTCTGTAACTTCTTCCAGTTTTATATTATACTTGTCCTTGGCGCAAAAAACAAAAAAAATTGTTGCTAAACACTTTTTATACCTTATACAGTTGTAGTAAAGGTCAGATGATTTTAGAAATAGTGATCTGCTCTCTGTTCTTATATAAAGAAATAATGTGGAAAAAACACATTCTAATGAGAACACAGCTCAAAACAACAACGTGGTGGATCACAAGTCAGAGACCAAGTGTGTCTCTTCAATGAACTTCTTATTAACTGATATTAATGCATCCTCCTTCCAGGTTATATAAAAATGGATGGTAATTAAGTAGAAAAACATGCATTTTAGAGCATGAGTTGTCAAGTTCATATATGTTTCGCTGTCTTTCCGCATAAAATTAATTGTAATGAGAATAATACACAACAATACCTTAGAATAAAGACTTTTTATGCATTTCTGTGGCAAGTACTCACACTTTTCATAATGTCTTAATTTACAAATGGCATGCAACTTCTAAAATACTTCATGACATATATGGCTTAGAGTAGTATTAACTGTGTGTCTGAATACCTATGGATTATATTCTACCACAGAAGTCAGCCTAGAAAGTGAAAATCCTAGCATACCTCCTATTGCGATATTTAGTAACCACTTTCTCAAAAAACACAGAAAATGCCCAAAGAAGGTCCTATTGAAAGTCACATAAACTCTATTCAAAGACTTCTACATTAGGTGACTCAGTAGTTCCTTCTCTCTGAAATCAGTGCCAACAGCTGCTCACTACAGAAGACTCATTACTATTTTATCCCATCTGTTTTGAAAACTGAAGTAAAAAGCCAAAAACACTTGCTGGTTTGTGTGTGTGATCCTGTCAGAGGCAGGACATGCCTCTGACACTGTAGAATGACGGGTGCCTGCTGTTTTAGTTTTGAAGTTAAGAATAACATTCAGCACCTTCTGAGTACACAAGCAACATGTTTGAAACAGATCATCTGTAGACACTTACCTTTCTCTTACACTGGTGCTTCTGGCAATCCCGAATTTTGATGCACTTTGTCTCACACAGATACGGCTTATGACACGGCATGCGCTTAGTGTGCTTTCCACAGCGACACTGCTTTTCGACTTCCTGGGCAGCAAGGCAAGGAAAGAAAAACAAGGTATATAAATAAATAAAACAACAACAAAAAACACACACAACCCCGCATGTAAGCAACATGTGGAAAAAAAGTTCTATATACTACTAAGAGCTGTAGAGAAAACTTTTCCTGATGGTAACATCACAATGTTTCAGCACAAGTTATACAACTTCACGTTCAGAGCATGATTATCTTTTTCTGTGTTTTGTCTCCAAATTGTACTCCAAACGTCTCTTCATATACATCTACGCTAGCATTGGATGCAGTTGAATGCAAAGAACAAACTTTTGATTTGCTGTCTCCACATTGCCAGTTTAGGAGTCATGAAGCTTAGGCAAACTGCCCGGGATAGGCAGGCACCATGTATGCACAGAGCGGGTGCTACAGGAGAAACTGGGGTCAAAATCAAAAGCAGAGCACTTCAGATGACGTCTCACTGCATAATTCCAGCCTTGGTGCCACCAGGAGGGAGAACATATCAAGGGACGCACTCAGGTGGGTTCTGCAGGATCCCAAGTGCAAATACAAGACAAGGTCATACCAAGAAAAAAGAATTCCTCTTGTACAGTAAATTGATAACATAGATTCATCCATCACGTATCCAGATTATTTAAGAAGTAGGAAAGCAGCCTGATCTGACTTTCATTCCAGTGAGCTACTTCCACAACGAGCTTTGTAACCAAGACTAGTCCACAAAAGACAGCAGATAGCAGAGAGCAGCAGTTTACAGGCCAGACCATAAAAGCTACTCAAAATATATTCAGGACACAATAAAATATCTTCTTACTATCTTCTATGATTCTACTAGCAAGCAAATAATAAGTTACAGCATCTTCAATTTCACTAATGAAAAAATACCATACTAAGAGAGCAACTGGAATGACACTAGAAGACTGGGAATAAATCTAAGCATGTTTTAAAAGATGCTCAAAAAAAAAAAAAAAAAATACAAACTGATCCCTGCTTCAGTAACTGACCACTGCCATGAAGTTATCCGAGACACCTGATAAATCTGCACAAGTATTAATTCAAACTTGGGAGAAGGATGCTGTTCTGCATTTCCTGAACAGGAATTTGTAGACTTTGCAAGATTTTTCAAAATCCTAACCAAATGTAAATATGCTACAGTAAGACTAACCTGTCTGCATACTTCACAGGGACCTCGATGACAGCGCTGTGAACATTTATGGATGCCACATTCTAGAACTTTGTCACAACTATCACCACATGTAGGCACATCTTCCGTGCAAGGCAGTGTAAACTCTAGACAAAGGCGAAAGAAGTACAAGAAAGAGTGAGGGGTGGGGGGAAAGGGGGGGGGGGGGG